>JAIPRL010002186.1:0-41617 GCA_025469235.1 Pemphigus obesinymphae | reverse complement strand
AAATTTTGATATTATCATGATTTAAAAAAAGAGGTTAAAATAATGAAATTTTCTAGTATAGTCCACATGAAATAAGACATATTTTATCTACCAATGTGTTTAAAATTTCAAATGTTGTCGTTTTTTTTCCGTGTCGTTTATTTCCGTGTCGTTTTTTACTCGTGTCGTTTTTTACCCTTGTCGTTTATTACCGTGTCGTTTTTTTCCGTGTCGTTTTTTACCGATTACCAAGTAAGATATACTGCAAGTATTCAGTCCCGAATCAGTACAGTGAGGAACTTGCAGTACTATAGTGTACAGCAGCGCTCTGGGGTTAATTTGTTTTCCAAATAGATAAAGATTTTTTGACAGTGTCGTCATAAGAAGACATGCACAATATATGAATGAACGATTAAATCTTTTTTCGTTTGTCCGATAGTTATTTTTCCCTATGAACTAAATGTTATAACAAGCGAACATAATACGCGAACGAATGTTCGCTACAATAATAGCGAAAATAATCCTCTCTATAGCTGGAGAGGGGGGAAACTGGATACGTATCCAGGGTGTCGCATTTTGGAAATATTTTAGGGATACATTTTGCATGGTTTTGATAATTTTTCGACCCCCCCCCCCCCGTGAGATGTCGTAAGATTTGGCTCAGCCCACTCCCCCACCACCTAATCTCACGTGAGATAATTTTAATGCTTATTTTTAGTGTAAATACGTTAAATAACAATCGAAAGCCTACTTCCGCGATGAATATTATTGTGTAGGATTTAGCCATATTTTAGCGAAAAAACATGTTTTACTCGATTTAACCCAGTTCTCTCGCAATTTTATAGTTTCTTGCGGAAAAAAAAAAAATGACGCGATATTTTCCGAGACCCCCTCTCTCCCCCACGTGAAATCGAACGAGATTCAACTCGACCCTCTCCACCCCCTAAACGCTTCACGTAATTAATGGACGGCGCCCTTTTTAATGTAATTTTACCTAATTTCGTCTAGACTATGTGACTTTGTTAGTCTCGTTCACTTAATAGTTAAAACCAAAATTTTTTTTATGTGCTAACAACGGCGACGAACGAACAAATGGATTCGGTTCACCGTCAACATTTACGGCGAATCTCATTCGTTCGTTACCACACACACACACACACACTGACACATACACGCGTTAAGCCACAGCAAAAACAATATGCCGGTCATTTATTCCACGATAACTTACCACTATAGGTACTATAATATGGGTTAATTTGTTTTATATCGTTATCTGACGTGGCGGGTGGACACCGTCACCGGTGAAATAAATGGACGCGATGGTTTGATAATAAAACGTATACGGACTAGAATGGAACACCACTATATATGCGTGCGTGTAAGAGAATATAATGGCGATCGATAAATATCCGCAAACGGACAACCACTACCACTACCACGGTGCATTACACGAGTGCCGAACCGGCCCGGTCGTGGCGGTAAACACTATACGTATGTAACGTAGCCGGGCGGCGATGCTGATAACGGCCGGCGCGCATTAATGTCACCGCCGACGCCGCGGCGGCGGTTCTTCGCTCCGCCCGGACGGGCAACGACTACACCGTGGCGTAGGAAGCGCGGTGGACGAGCGCGAAGTAATCGCGGCCCGGAAGTAAATGGATTGAACACGTGTGTTGAACCGGAATCGTTGATACGGCCGACGACGATACGCCAATAATACAGTGACAACACGACTGTCGACAATACGCAAACGGCGTGTATACATACTAATACATACTAATACATATATATATATATATATACGAATTTCCGGACAGGTTATTCCTATAGACATCCGCGAAGTATTATCCTCTTGTTTTAATGGCTAATTGGTCGAATGGCAGTTCTGTTGATAGCCCTCATTACTCTAAACATTTTATCTTTATTATAATTATATAACGACAGTCGTTAGCGTGGGAGCGTTTGTATACCGGTCGACCCTGTTATCATCACGCATTACGTTTCAAAGGATTTCGCGTAATTGTTATTAGGTAGATATATTATATAGGTAATGTATAATGTACGAGAAATGTTCAATCAACGAAACAAATCTACTCCTCGGAAGTTTACATTTTAAAATTCGTTTTGTTCTTCATTAATATTTTAACGTGTTATATTCATAATGTAATTTGTGCGCAAATGTGGATTTATATAAGAATGTTTTTTTTTAAATTTAAAGTCTTCACCCGTCTTCATTTAAACACCGAAATCATTCGAAAACAACCATTTATTAACTTTGCGGATCAGCTTTGTCATTTGTCGGTAAAATAAATTAAAGAATAATTAATATTAATCGTTTGAACGAAAATTCGCGATGTTTTAATGTAACAGTAATACGTATAACTGTACATTCGAACAGACTAAGTTCAAATGAGACCCAGCTGTCTATATTTAAAAAATGTATTTTTTGCAGCGCGTATTCGATCAATTTGAATAATATATTTAATCGTACTCGTTTGCATTCGTTCGATATATCTGGTTATTTTACAACGGTAAATGGATAAATGGTTTCCTATTGATAAGTATGCAAAAAAAAAAATAAATAAATAAATAAAAAATGCACCTCGCTCCGACACAGTCCACTCGTACGTTCACGCCGACAAATAATAATCGTTCAAAACATTCATTACTCAGTTATCCGTCGATTTATTCGGTCCAGGGGACCAGCACAATACGATTAAATTATTTCGTATCTTGCTAAGTATAAATGAAAACAGTTACGGGGCCGCCTTGGCGTTTTATTTATTTGGTTTTTTATATATATATATATTGTTCGCCGAGGGTATTACTTTTTATTTTATTATTATTATTATTTTTTTTTTTTTTTTGTCGTCGTCGTCCTTTTCCTATTCTCTCTGATGAGAGTTGTATATATAAGAGCGTTAGAGCGGGCAAATTAATATCGGTGGCGTGCGAGTGAAAGGCGCCGGTCCGTCCCTGGGTGTCGGGGAATTTAATCCGCTTTTATATAAACGTAACAACGCCGGGGGAGATCCTTTTTTTAACAAGAATTAATTAAAATCCGCTCGGCACAAGCCTATATCGTATTAGATTTCAACCAGTGTGGTGCCCACAGTGTTAAGTTATCCGTCGTCGGGCCGGCCTCTCAAATTGGCGTTTTGGATATGTCCCGTCGGTTATGTTATTTTTTTTATTGCGCCAACAAACGACGGCATTTTTATCCACATAAACGCCCGGCGGTATTCCGAAAATTTCACGGGGGCCCCCCCCCCCGGCCCTCGTCGTACGCGGGAATGCCAGAGTGCTGATATTTTTCAATTTCGAACTTGCACACACACACACACATATATATATATATATATATACACACACACACACACACATATATATATATCGCAGAGACCGGAAAGGAAACGGGCGAAAATTGGCCGCCCCGGCCGTTCCCGGTTCAACGAAATACCAGTCCTCGATATACAGTTTACCCTGGCGAGAATTCCAAAGGCGCTAAGGGACGTCATCGTTATTGAAAGGAATCTCGCTTCTTTTTCACTTTCATATTGCTCGAGTGCATTGATGTATAGGATTCATTTGACGAAATCGTTTACGAGCGTACACTATACAAAGAGCCTGCAAATAATGCAATGTTATATATGAGAGGATATTCGAGACGTGATAATATTGTCTGTGCTCTACTAGAAAACAACGTCGATACGATTAAAGTATACAAAACTGCTATTGTCCACCGCGTTTTCTGGAAAAAACAAGTATAGGCACTTAATGTGCCTACCTACTTGTTATACAATATATAGCTTATTATGAATAAAGAAAAAAGAAACTTCCGATGTTAAACTAGTTTTCTCTTTTTTTTTTTTAAACTTAATGTAACATTTAATAATTAAAGAATTAAAACGTCTAGTAAAAAGAGATTTAAATATATGATAATATTATATTTATGAATTCGGCACACATTTCATGTTTAAAGTATAAAATAAAAATAGTCTACTGCATTCCCACTGAATTAGTACTGATAAAAGCATGGTAACTACCGAATTATTAAACATTTGATTCTTATATATTATTGTTAATTTAAACACTTTACGGCCTTTTTTAATCACATCCACGCGGTAAACCCGTGTTTTAATAACTCAAAATACAATTTTTTAAATATAGTTCACAATATAATGTTAAATTATTATTTATTACTATGACATTATCATTAAAAATGTATTAAATAATGAAAATGATATTTTTCCATACTCCACAGTATAATGCATGTGTAATATAATATCATAATCAAATCAGTCAATTGTGTTGAAATCAGGTTTCATATAAATAATATTTATGATAATCGTGTTTACTTCATTAAAAAAATACTATACCACCCTAAACTAATTCCACATGAATTCTCTCATTTTATCGAGTTTTCCCTATTAACTTTTTACGATTTCCCATTTACGTAACATTATAACATTGAAAATATGATAATGCTTTCCCCAGAAGTACATAAAATCAATGATGTTCGTCGTCACAAGCTAGGACGAGGGGCGTCTGTTTGCCGGCGCCAGTAAGCCTTGTTCGGGATAATGTGAAACTTCTCTTTCGCCCCATTGGCCATCTCCTCATACGACCAACATCCGGACAACAGTAGAACCGTACACGTAATAAATTTTCATATCCGTTTATCGATGACTTGGAAGTCTAGATTTGGTCAGAACTTAAATTTCTAGGGGTCCTGCAGGATGTTACGAATGGAGAGAAACTACAATTAATGAAATTCTAAAAGAACTAAGTCATCGTATAATCTATAATAATTTAATCGTCCAAAATATAATTGTATATATATAAAAAAAAGTAGAATTGATAAATTTAATGAAGTAACAATAAAGAAAATAACTCTTTATCGTTAACAATTTAGTATTTAAAAATATATATAAAAAAAAGCAAAGTAGGAAATTCGGTCATTGTACACAATGTCCAAATATTTAGGGCAATGTATAAATAATAACCTACGGGAAAATTGTGCTCTACCCATATTTATGTAGGCAATGTAAATTAGTAATTAACAGTTAACTTTTTACATTGAATATTCTAACTTAAATTAGTTAGATATTTCCACCAACTTGCTTAAATTATCTATTATATTATATTGTTACTAGTTTCAGTGCAACACCTACCGGGTGTTACTCCTTGTAAGTGCAACTCCTTTTATGTCAGGTTATTTGTAAGTTCAACAACTTTCAAATGCGGAACCTTGAATTTGAAACTCCGATTGAGTGCAATGACACCTTTTAAATTTAACTTTTATTGAGTACAACACCTCATTAGTAGAATTACTTTTGGGTGCAATTCATGTACCTCGGTTTATGTATTTTATCGGAATAATATCGTTTTCTAAAAGATAATTGTTCACTCTTAAAATGTTTTCGACAAATAGATTGACAAAATATGTAATACGAAAATTGATTGAACTTAACTATTTTCGGATTTTTATAAGAACTTGAACCATTATACGCTCGGTTCTCGCCTGAGCGTAATAAGTTTTATACAGTATCACTATAAATTTGATAAAAATTTGAAGAAATGTTTACCGTTAAATATGATATGGGTATAAAATAAAATAAAGTATAATATAATATACTATAGGTATACCTACTTCACACATGAGAAGTCGCTTGGACTTTTCGTTCTCGAATTTTTATATAACCATTGTCGTCAGGTCGATGTGTTCGGAAGTCCGATTAACTCGTATATGTAATAAAAGTTCACCAAAAATATCAATATAAATTTAATTCAAAATTATGAAAAATACTACGGAAGTCCTACGATTTTAAATTCATTACTATGAGATATAAAATCTATAGTATAAGTATCTACCTAGATACTCTGTGAATCAGTGGGTCAGTATTAAATACTTAAATACGGACTCGTCACAGGGTATTATATAACGCATAATTTAATTTAATAAAATAGGTAGGTACAAAATTTAATTAAAATAAATGAAAAAAAATAATAAGAAATATTAAGTAATAATATAAATAATGATAAGAAAATATATTAGGATTTCGGATATTGGATAAAAATAGTACCTAGCAAAAAAACAGATAGGCGGAATGGACTTCGACCGGCGTCCCCGTATCGAAAGTTCACTCCCGTTACCATTAAGCTACAGAATCGATGATAAAGTGGTCGAAATGTCTCGTATTTAAACTATTCAGATAACGGACGACACCGTTACGTAAATCAAGAGATAATATATACGAATATTCGGAACGAACATTCCGGTCGGTCGGGGACGATCGGTAAACAAAGAAACGTTCAGTCGGGCGTTAAAACGTCCGGGAAACGTGAATCCGAAGTATGTGGAGTCGAAAAAGGTCTACAAAGGTCGCTAAAGCCGATTTCGGAAGTTCGGGGCGATAATACGACTACGCAGGAGAACGTCGAGTGATAACGGAAATCGGCGAGTTGGGAATCTCATTTTTTCTTTCCGGCGTCGAAAGCTTGGAGAAAAGACGAAATCACAGAGGAACGAAAGGCGTAAAAATCATAAAACGAACGGAGAATAGTTTGAACAGTAAGGGAATAGTCGCCGAGCAGTGGCGAAAACGGACACTGGAATTAATTAACAAATAGTGTACTGTTTTTTTCATGAAAAAAAAACGGTTTTCGGAGTTAGCATTTTATATATAAGTTTTACTATGACATTTTGAGGAAACCATTACAGTGCTATACATAAACTCTATAGTCGGAACCAATTTTCAATATACAAGGGGTGTTTGTCCAAGCTATTGAAGTACCAAAAATCAAATAACTCTAACAGAAACTGCTCGAAAATGATCAAATTTGGGTGGCCAAGAATATGATCACTGTACTCGTAAAGGCGTTGTGTAAAATACAAAAGTGTAGTTGCAAAAGTTCAGGTATAGACTTTGCAATTCTAAATGTCACAATAGTAGTTCATGTAAGAACAAATAAAAAACAACTATTCGTGTTTAATTTTACTTTACTAAATAATAATAAAATTTAGTATAGTAATACATATCTACTTATAATTTGTAAAAATAAACAGCTAATGTAACAACACCAGTTTATTTATGTTTATTAAAATAAGAAGATCTTTAATGTTTTGTTATTTAATTTTTAATATTTTATCTATATTGCCCAATTTTATTTTGACACTGTACACAATTCCATGACAATGTAAACTTTTTCCTACTTTGACCACAAAAATCATACTATATATAAATATATTATATAATATGTGTATATGGTACATGGGTAACTATTATTAAATGATTACATTTTTGATGTAAAATAATAATATTGCCTTAATGACTTCATAAATTTAAAAACAATAAATCATTATTGTGCTTTACTAAATATATAGCTAAATTGAATTTATTTTATGTATTTTTTATGAATATATTATATTTTAGATATTACGTATGTGTTTTTAGTATACCTATACATATATATAATAATATATATATATATATATATATGTGGTATATAATATTAATGATTATATGCACATGTATATAAGAAAGTTATCTAAAGTTAACGCATGATTTGATAATTACGCTGCATAAATATTATACTTAATTTAAACAAAACTTGTTTTATTTAGTTAATGACTAATGAAAATTACTTAAGTATATACAAAACATAAATCAAAATTAATGTACTATTATACATTAATACTTTATAACACACACATTTATATAACACACAATTATTATAATAATATTTATCAATAAATTTAACTGATTACAAACTTATTTACTTAAATAATATCTGTTTTAATACATAAACACTCCACATTTAAATATAATATTCACTCAAATGATATGATGACATTTTACAACTTAATATATATTATATTATATTATAAATTTTATTTATTAAATTTATTTAAAATATGTATACATATATATATATATATATAATATTAATTATATAAAGTTTAAATTATTTGTTTTTTATGTCTGTATATATTTTTTTCGGGTAGAAAAAGTTGAGCAGTTATTTTAGATTTTTTTGATAGAAAATTGGTTCTAACTTAATCGACACCTACTTTAAAGAGGTCATAAATGTAAAGAAACAAGTTAAGAAAGCCCACTCTGTGAGTGTCCTAAATTCCAGGTTTGAACGTATTTTATAAAACAATCTAAAAATATTATAAAACAAAACGAATAAAATCTACAACCAAATCAACAATTGTTTGTTATGTTTAGAAACCCAAAACTAACTTATAACGGAAATATGTTATAAATATAGGAAAATTACAAATGAAGTTGCCATGTTTATACCTATTTATTTAATTTATTTTTTGAATAATATTTTATATATCAAACTTCATTTAGAATTGTTTTTGATTGCAATGATTTACCTTTAAATATAATAACAATAATAGTACACTATCCTGTTTGATTTGTCTGAGTACCAACTTCCATAATTTGTGCCTGGATGACTTTTTCATTATTTAAAATTGCCAACGTTAAAAGGAATTATTATAATAAATTTTTATTCAGAATTATTTGATATAAAACTATTGATTTATCTTATATATTTCCACTTTCACGAGCAAATTAAATGAAACACGTGGGAAAATGAAGCATGTGATATTTACATATTTAAACATTGGATTAAACCAATTTTTTTGGGCACAACAGTGCCCAAACAAGAGGGGAAAAAATATCTCATTTTTTCGTTGAAAAATCTAATTAAATAATTGAAAAAAAAAATTATGTTCTAGCTGTTGTTTAATAAATTATTAAATATAATATAAATTATAATAGATATTTTACATAATTGAAAGTAAGAAAAACTTTGAATATATCTGCTTATTATATAATTACATATTTTTTTAGAATATATATTATTTTATAAAATTAAAAAATATATATTCGTGAAACTGAAATATTATTTTAGATGATAATCCTCAGTGACATTAGTTTAGACACCTTTACCCTCGTTATTTCCGTCTGTCTGCCCGTCCGTAGTTACTATAGTTGATTTGGTTACGAGGTTGATAGATATTGTTTATTTTCTTGTATTTAATTGTTGTGTAATGTTTTTAGATTATTCTTTAAAATGCATTTAGCAGGTTAGCAGAGTAGAATTTTCTAACTTGTTTTCCAATTGTCATTGTTACATATACAGTTAGTATATAATTTACAACAACGATTTTAATTATTATTATTTCAATTCTCAATAAATTTAATAACTATATAAATAATTCATTTTGTCAAATTTACATACTGAGAGAAGCCAAAAAGCTAATGGTTTTACAATGATATCTATTTTATGTTTCTATGAATAACCTTTTTTCGTAATTCGTAAGTCATAATATACCTATAATATTAAACGATGGAAAATGAAAATATAAATGAAAAATAAAATCCATCTACTCCCTGTCGTAGTCGGGTATTATGGCTAGTATGTACTGTAGGTATATGTGTAGTTTTCAAAATAGTAAATTAAATTATATGTATAGAAATTTTTATTATTTTTTAAATAAAAATGCCATTGTGAGTATCTAATAAAAATAATAAATCAATAAATACGAAAGTTCATGTTTTTCAAAATTACTTAAAGAAAACATAATAATAAATATTATTATATATTATATTAAAACCTTTATTCTTACTATGAACAGTTTAGACAGAGGTGTAGACCGAGGTTTAAGGAATCAACCAATCTCTCCCCCTCAATATTTTGATAATTTTTAAATATGGATAAGATAAGTGTACAAAAAAAGTTTTCACCCCGTACATTTTTTGTGTATATACATATTGTTAATACAATCTCCCCCAAATATTTTTTTGGATACGTGCCAGAGTAAGTTATTTAATATTTATTCATAATAATTACACCCTTACATACAAATCCTCGTGTTATATTCCGTATAAAATGTAGGTAAATGGTTATTATACTGATAATAAATATATTCAGTAGGTATTCACTGTTTGAAAAATGCATTTTTAAGTACATAGTCAATGTCGCACAGAAAAAATATGACTTCTTACTAATAACATTACTGTAAGTTTTTAAAATAATAAATTTATTTTATTTTTTTATTGGTTTAATCCTACTGTCAACAACCAAAATTATCTACGTTGTTCAACAACCGACGTACCAACTACATTATTTTAATTTGTTCATGTATATTTTGTTTTATTTTCGTACACTATAACAACAGTTTACTTATACTATACCTATACTAAAATAAACAGGTATATTTTTCATTTTAATAGTTTAACCCCATACTGCCAACAACCAAAATGTTCTACGTTGTTCAACATCCGAGGTAACCCGGGTACCTACCACATTATTTTCATTTGTGTATGTGTATTTTGTTTTATTTTCGTATACTATACCTACAGTATACCTATAATACTGTACTTATTGGAATATGTTAAAATTTACACTATACGTATAACTAGATTTATTGTATTTCATAACTTATACGCATGACGAACAACAACATTAATTGATATATAGGTACCCGGGGGTACCCGGATATTAAACAACCGTGTTGTTACTTTCAACAAATATAATAAAACAATGTGTATATATTATATTTTGTATAATTAACATAAATATGCATAAAAATTTCTAAATAACGAGGATAACGATATGTTTGAAATGAAAATGGATACCCGGATACCCAGTTATTGACAGTAGGCCGGTTCAACAACAATGGTTATTAGCCTCCTTTAAATAAGAAAACGAAAACAAATTAACAATTACATTGTTTTATCTTAAGATTATATACAGCTAGGTATTTACAGTTTCTTAAATATTTTATTTATGGAAGAATTTACAAATTATTGTAAATTATTTGCTTCGCGTGCTTCAGTAAACTTTGGACAGCCGATCATTATGTGATGAATTGATATATTGACTCTACATAAGTCGTGTTGGTTTCGCTTCTTTGCTGATAAGATAGGAATGGGTTAAGTGGGAATGTCCTATTTTGATGATTATTAATTACGGGTGATAATTACTTCCCTCTTCTAGTAATATCAGTTGGATAATTCCATTTTTTTATTTTTGGTTTCACATTTCTAAACTTATTTGATATACGTGTGTTATTCCATTTGTTCTGCCAAGTATCTATTATTTTATTTTTAATATTGTCAATTGTCTCGAATGTTGTCTTCTATTAATTTTAGTAGAAGATTGGGAAGTTATGGCTTCGGAGGCCATTAAGTCTGCTTTTTCATTCCCAGGAATCCCTACATGAGATGGAACCGCATGAAGAAATAAAATAAACGATATCTGTTTATTCGATGTTGATAACATTTCTTGTATGTGTTGTATTAGTTCATTCTTGGAGTAAGGGTTTGAAATTGACATAAGTGTATTTAAAGAGTCACTGATAAGGACAAAGGTGTCCGAGCTTGAAGATATGCCAATTTTAACTGCTTTGAATATAGTATAGGTTTCAGCTGTATATAATATAATATATACCAGGGTTGAAATATACCAGGTTAATGCAAATAGTCCAAATCGTTATCAAATTAAAATAAAATGGCGGCATAAGAATAAACTCATATAAAACATATCCATACTGCTCTATGTTAACATATAGGTACCTACAATGTCCCCTTATGCTGCCATTTCATTTTTTATACGTGAAAAAACGTAAGAGCGGGGGTATATGTGCAATAACCTAGTATATTTCAACCATGATGTATACTAGTGTTGGGCGATAAGGAGTAAGTACTTATAATTTTCATGGTCTATGATTACTGAGGAGCCAATATCAATGTATGATGTATGTAGCCAATATAATTGTATGATTCACATATTATATGGTATCCATGTACAATGCATGTAATGCATGAATGTTGTTCAATTGTAAATCATTATGATTATTGCTCGATTTTTTTTTTTGGGGGGGAGGGAGGTGTACAGGAGAACGGAGCTATTATATTATTTTTATAGTATATGAGTTAGATAGTTTGAGGGAACCCTCATTTATTGAAAGCTCGAGAGTACTCCATCTTCTATTTTTCCAGTTCGAACACTGATTATGATAATTTCATGACAATATAAATATTTTTATAATATAAAAATTACAATCATAAATATAAATTTAATTTAGAATATAAATAGAGGTTTATAAAAGACTATAAAGCGTATACATATAATAATTAAGTAGGTAATGAAAAATGAAAGATCTACTCAATATTTATAATTTATCATAGAAAAGGTAAAAGTGTACAGTTTTAATATATATTATGTTATATTATACTATATGCTATAATTTAACTTATAAAAGACATATTCAAAATTTCAAACATAAAATTAATAGGTATATTATATAAATAAAAGGATGGCCATTTTTCTTGTTTGAACTGTCTACTAGACAAAAGAAATGTTTAAAATCTTATACATAAAATATTAATATATATATATATATCAAAATTAATATTAATTCATAGGTATGAGTTATAAATAATATGAAGGGTTTTTTTTTTTTATTTGAACCAACCATCAGGAGTTCATGTTAATATAGAAGACCCGAGTATAGAAGACATTGTCACAATACTTGTAGAGGTTAAAATATAGAATAATAAGCAATTAAATAGCTATCTACGCAATAATTATGTTCTTGTCTGTTATATTTCCATCCAAATTAAGCTGTAAACTTCTATTATATTACCATTTAATTAGTTGTCAGTTACTCCGTACTCGACCACTCCGACAATGTTTTATTATGTATAGTATTTATAAATGAACATAGATATTATATGCAAATACGAAATATACAAGCATTTGTTAAAAAAAAAAAAAAAACATCGAACTTCAATATACGGTGTAAATTATAAATAATAATTATTTCAAGCTGGAGGGGTTAAACCATATTACCCCCTCGTGTATCAACGCACCAGTAATACAATATGAAATACGAAAATGTAAATTGACAATTTCTCCATAATTTGACAGTTCACGTTCAATGGGTGCTTAAGTGTATGAATCACGTAACGGCTTGCCTTTTGGCAAAAAGTTTTAGGGTTTCGCTTGTTGAACGCACTACGTGATCTCCAAGTCAAAATAATGCTAACCCTCTAAATGTAGTCAGTTTAATGTCACGTCTAATTAAACCGTCAACCACCCGTAACATACTAATATCTGAGACTTATTGTCTGTTAAACTTTTTCTTACACCTTAAAACCGTTAAAAACGCAATCACAATATTTTTCGAATCACAAGATACTGTAATTTGTAATTAATATTTTGTCAAAAATTTACCGAATGTCGAGTCAGCGATTGCCAGCAAAATTCAAGTTCACCAATACTCGCTGGAACTGGCACTTCGAAATTCATTGCGTATGTATTCACTACTCCGTCACGTACATAGTACAATTCAGCCGATAGACCTAGGTAAATAATAATAACAATACCAATTAAAATATTTTCTACAAAATAGCTGAAAAAAATTCCTATATTCCATATTTTATGTATCCTATACATAATTAAAATAATTATATTACGAGTTATGTTTTATCATAATTATTAGTTTTGTCATGCACTTATAAGATAACGTACAGGACACAGATGTATTACTTTGTAACATAAAAGTTGAATATAACAATTTTTATTGTAAATAATAAAGGTTGAGATAGGTTATGCGTGTACCTGTGTACCTAAAATGTGAATCTAGGACAAAATCCACCCAGCGTCTTTCGGGTGGTAGGACAAAATTCGCCCAAAATTGTTTTTTTTTTTAACTTTATAAATATTTATAAAAATATGAATAAAAATGAATTTAAAGTATGAATTGCATTGATTATTTTATTATTCCAACTATTGGTACATTTTAAAAATGATTAAAAACTAAAAAAATTAATTTATATATACATACACATTTATATTTTTCAAATAAACAAATAAACAAATTTACATTTTACAGTTTACAATATAAATTACGAATACAATCTGTGTTACTATATATTACTCCTAAATAGGTACTTTATGTTATAGGAAATATAGTGCGTCCTACAATAATGCGTATTTTCTTATCAATAATTGCTACCATTCGCACAGATATTCACTCCGGGAGTACTGGGTTATCACCGTTATCACAGTTTATCACCTGCTATTAGTATCATTCATATTCTATAAATTATATCTAAATATTTATCAAATTAGAAAAAAAAATTTGGGTAGATTTTGTCCGCCACGTATTTTCTTTGCGGATTTTGTCCTACCCGAAACACGCTGATCGAATTTCGTCCTTTTATCCTAAAATGTATATACCTACATAATTTGTATATGATATAATATTATTGTGTATGTCGTATTGCGATTTGTGGACAATCCATGACAAATCAGACAATTTGCTAAATAAATGGGTTGTTTCTCCTAAAATTAATTTTAATCTATAAACCAAATTATGATATAAGTATTAAAATTTAAAAATAATATGGTTAAATCACAAATCGTAATTTTAGATTTTAAGAGTAACAATCAATATGGGAATCAGACATTTTGTTACATCCATTTGACGTCGAAATATTTCAAATTCAAAGAACATCTTTAATGATATATTTTAGTGAGACTATTGAGTTTTTCAAGTAAAAAATTTGCAAACAGCCCGTATACATTTAAATTAAATACAAATGATACATATTGGACAGGTCACATACCTATTCATAATTTCTGAAATTCACAAATTTTTAAGAAACAAAATCATTATGAGTTATATTCTTTATTTAATGATCAATGAATTGCAAATAATTTATATTAATTTCGTCATAAATGTTCCTGACAGCAAGGTGCTAAGAACAGTTCTCTTGAAATTGTTTATCGTTTTCTCCATTCTCTCAAACAATAAACTATAGCATTATTCTCATTTCACTTATTTTGTTTATACAATAATATTATTGACCATAGGTATTGGAAGAAATAAAGATAAATTGCATCAAGATTTTAAGTATTGAATTTCATTAAACTTAAAATTATTTTATTTTATTAAGTAATAATTATTAAATTATACTTCAATTTACTTGTATCAAAATTAAAATATTTAGATCCATTATTTATTAGGAGAAAAAGTATTTTTTAAGCTCTTAATATACCTATCTAATAGGTAGGTTATTTTAAATAATAAAAATTCAAAATAATATATATCACTATACTTCCAATAATTATTTTATCCTAATTAAGCCTTTACTCTTTCAAACTTAATTGTAATTAATGAAAATAAAACTCAGGTGGTGTTTCTCCCCTACGTCCAAATGCTAAATCGATTGCACGCATGTCATTAGTCTCTGTCACGTAATCTGTTTAAAAAATCTGCATAAGTCAGTCCAGGCGTATTTTAATTCATTTGTTTCCAAACGGGCAACATTTTCAATAAAAAAAAAAAATTATACAAATACTATCTATACGAGAATTTAAACATATTTACACGTGACGTTTATTGATATTAAAAAATCATGGACAAAATGTTATTATGCGACAGGAATTATACTTAACTGTCGAAACTTTTAACGTTAATAGCTGCGTAAATTGTTATAAATGAACTCTGTCTGGAGTAAAAAAAAATATACTTAGGTAGGGTCGAAAGTGGGGAGTCAACGTTATTAACGAGCTTAGGGAGTATATGGCTATTATTATTAAGACGTTTATAGGATATTGCTCAATCCATCACGATGGTAACGTGTAGAAAAGTGAAACGGCTCGTTTGTGAAGGAAACGCTTTGTAATAATATTCGGGAAGGGAAAAAATAATCGAGAAACGTATTTTTAGCAGTGATTATTTAATAGCAAAGAAATTGCCGTACAAAGAGGTTTTACGGGCGAAAAAAAAGGCGTTATTAAAAGTAAAAATAAATTATAAAAATTAAACAAAGAGACTGCTGTCCTCTGCATACATTGTATTTCAGTGATTTCGAGATTTATATTCCTGGGGGGCAATTTACAATTACAGCGGTTTACCAAATTAATGATATTTCCCGGGTCGGACCGGGCGGGTGATGGGGTGATTTTTTCTCGTACTGACATTTCCGTCGTGCTTTTAATGGCCCTTTGCGAACCCCTGTATCTAATTGCACCGCCGGCTGTGCAACCGTACATACCCTGTCTCCACTATTTCACCGAGGTTTTAATATTACCAATACACATTTGAAATAACAATCATAAAGGGAAAAAAGGAAGAAAAAAAAAACGAATATACATTTGGTCGGGGGGGAGGTACCCGTGACCGCGTCATTTGCTTTAAAAATTATTATCGTTTAATACCGTTCCATTGTTTTCGATATTCTCTTTAAATTCTGTAAATCATTTATATAGTTTATAACAGATATTATGCTGGCGAGTTCAATTTTAATCCGGCGAATCAACGCACGTACGGTACGGTACGTATAAACCATTAAAACATTATAATACTTTTACATGGATATGATATGGTAATAACTAATATGTATAGGTATAATATAATAGTACCAATAATAATTAGAATAATAATATCTACTCGACTATAGAAACAATCATTATAAACGTATTAAAACGATACAATAATAATTGTATCTGTATTATTTATTATTCAAAATTCATTATTCATAATTATTAATTTATTATAAACATATTATTCGAGTAGGTAATCTATTTTAATGAATAAACACAAAACTATATTGGTACCTATTTAATTTATTATTTGTACAAACTAAAGACCGAATTTTGCATAAAATGCATGATGCTGTTTTCTACATCAAGTATACATCAAGTGCAATCAATGAGTTTTCATAAATCATCATTGAATAATATTACATCATATTATTTGAACGATAAAATAACAATATTGTACAATGCATATTTTTGCATATTTTGGGCGTAATCGTCCATATTTTAATTGAAATGAATTTTTTTTTTGCACATTATGGGTATAAAATGTTATTTAATTGCTAAAAATTAAAAAATATGTATACCTACATTTTATTATTTTATATATTATATGTATTTAGGAAATCATCTTTTTTTTGGTTGTGAAAGTTTACATATTATTGTAACTTATTTTATTTTATTTTTTTCTAATAAACATTACAACTTTTTGTGTACCTATTATGTTTGTTTTATATTATTTTTGTGTTATTCTTTGCTTTGTTTTTATCATTATATACATGTTAAAGGTACCAATACTCAATTTAAAGCTTAACAAAAGTAATTGAATTTTACACTGAATATTTCATATTTTTCTTGCATATTTTTACCTTTAAAAGTGTATATTTACATGCATATTTAATAATCACAAGTGTATGAAAATCCGAGCTTTATACATAACCAGCTGAATTATTCGACTTCACCCATGAACAATTTCGCCATTTTGAGAGGAATTAAGGTAGAAAATGTAATATTATCAAATATAAATAAAATATATTTGAATTCGAAAACCTTATCTAGTAGTTTGGGCTGGGTGTTGAATAAAAATGGAAAACCACTTCTCCTCTTAGGGTAGAATTTTGAAAAATTCTTTTTTAGCGGACGTTTATGTCATTGAGACAATAATTTCTAAAAATGTCAGCTTTTATAATAACCAGTCTTTAATCTGGGCATTGAATAGAAATGAAAACTAGCTCTTTTTCCTAACGGTCAAATTTACAAAACTAACCATGATGCCTATGTTCTTTTTTGAAAAATTATCTACAAAATAAAAAACAGCATGTAAATTGAGTAGGTAGTTTCAGAGATTACCCCGGAGAAACATATATAGGCCTTTTTTTTTTATATGTATAGAGATACATTTTGTCTATAATAATTTATACAGTGGTAACTACAAAGTAATATAGGGAAACCCTGGGGTCCAAAAATTAAAATTTGTATTTTCGTAAGTATTGAAAATGTATTTAAGAACTTCATAACGGGGTATGCAGGAATAAACAAAGTGTGTAAATCGTTAAATTATTTCGAATCACAGTGCATTCACAAATATCCCAGAAAATGATGTAATGAAGATGAACTATTCACAATAGTTACAACCTATCTTCAAGTGAAATACAAAAGTGATATATCAGCTGAATTTAATGCTAGTTTGAATGAATTCTGTAAAAGAAGAGTTGGCCTAAAACGTATAGTTACGCCAGGTGTATACTCTGTTTATGTATACATATACGTACTATTATTTATATTATATTCATTTAATATTTGATAATAATTATTAATTAATATCAGTATTATACACTTCCGATACAATTGTTTTTAATAGCCAAATATATAAATGAAAATGTATATAAAATATTACATTTCAGACGTGTTAGTGTTATAACATTAAAAACAAGAAATGAAAAAAAATATCACATGCCATACACCCATGTTTTTATTTTTGTTTTCGAAGGGTAGCTGTATAGGAACTGATACATAAATTACGCATAAGCACCAGTAGTTAAACGATGATCATAAAAAATTGCCACCCTCCAACAACAGTGACAACAGCAACAATGCTAGGACGATATTTCACTTAGGAGGGATGATCAAGAGCACATTAAAACTGTCCTGCAGGACGTCACGCTGTTTCTTTTATCCTACGCCCCCTTGGACACACAAATACACAAGAGCAACTTCAGGCTTTCGTCAGCAAAATAGTATAATGTAGGGTCAAATGCAGAGGATAATGTTTAGTCTGTATCTGGACTCTACGTAGAGATAAGAATATAGAAAAATAACATTATGTCATACAAACAATTATATTTATCCATTTTTATAATTACCTGTTTATTTTTAAACTAGTTATTATTTATATCAAATAAAGAAAATAATTGAGTTTATAGTTGATCATAAAAATTCATCAATAAGTGATTACTTACTAACTTATTGAGATGAATTAAGATTAAAAAATAAATACATTAATAATGAATAAAAATTATTTGAATATGATGATTAATGATGTATTACAAATAACAATAATCATTCTTACAATACAATTAAAGATAGAAAACATGTATGTTACATGATTTATTAAACAGAAGAAGTTTATTCTAATTTTGTTTTTGTATAAATATTAAATATATAAAAAAAATATTAAAAACCATAGAAGAATTTTATAAAACCGAGGGTGGTATTTTTTTATGCTTATACACACTCCTCAACGCCATAAAAATATAATATACCATACATTAATATGCGTCAAAATGCATTAAATATGCAGAATAACTTATACATATATGGCTTACCGACATCATGAAACGAATTTGTATTGAGCCATAAAATATCTAAAAGGGGAGGATTCAATATTATCAGTAACAAACATAATAATTTTCATAAAACTTTAATTATTTGTATTTTGTTCAAACTGCATCTAAATTATATTTAGGTACCTATATAATTATTAAATTGAACACATTTTTCCAAACTAAATTATAAATAATTGTATTAATAAACTGAATTAATTAATTTAAAGACTAAAAATTATTTCCATAATATAAATTTTGAAACTTCCAATAAACAAATTAATTATTTATATGTAGTTTAATAAATAAATTATGATAATATGTTTATTAACAATCAATGGAAATTTTCATACATACCTCTTATTTTTATTATTCTTGTAATAAATATATTAACATAATACATTTATTAAATTATACCTAGTACTTAAATACAAATGTTTTTTTTTTTTTTTAATTAAACTTTAACTAAGTAATCTTGCTCATACAACAAATACTGTGAAAGTAAATCTTTCTATTATATACGTAGGTATCTATGTATATACACTTTTGGATATGAGTAATAAGTAATAGGTATATTTTTTGGGTCTAACAGCAAATTCGTTCTAGTTGGTACTTTATAGTACTTTATAGTTTTTTGAATTTTATGTAGTTTTTATAATCGCAATAAAAACCTACAGATTTTAATAAAATATTTGTATTAATTCCAAGATAATAAATAAAACAGTCATGGTTACCGCATTATATGTATATATATGTATAGTGTATATACGGTTTTGGGTAGAAAGAATGAAATAGAAGTTTTTGAGCAAAGATCTTTCTGGTAGGTAGTAAATAAATTCTAGCAGGTATTTTTTGGCAGTAGTTTTTTTGGGCGTAAAGAACAATTAGAAAATGATCAAACATTTTTAAGAATTGGATAATTATAATTATAATGCTAGAAACTTGAAATATACTTCAAATATTTACTATAGCACTAGATTAGTGTGTTCAAAATACTAAAACTAATTTACTGCTTTTCAATAATTTTGAATTTTTTTTTTTTACGTATATACTTTTGAGTAGAATTAGAGGCAAGTAAAATTTTTCAAAGAAAAAATGTTCTGATAGGAAATTTATTGTAATTAATATTTTTAAAACGTCGTCCAGGTACAAATTATGGATGTTGGTCCATTTGATCCTTGGATCGGAATTTGTATTATTATAATTTTAAATTTGTAATCAAAGATACGACTCTGAGCAAGTTTAGGATAATATTATTTTAAAAGAATAAATAAAAATAGATAACCATGATAACTGATAACTTTATTTGTTACTGTTATTTCTCTTATGCATTTATAAAATATTTCCGTTAGAAAATGTATTTTTTCTTTATGCTTTAAGAAACTACTAGAAAAATAATCTCTTTAAAGTACCTATTAACTATTTTCGTTATAAACTTTTACTCGACTTTTTTTTAAACATGATGTATTATATACAAGTATTATAAAAATATTGTACCTAAAAACAAAATCCATGATAATTATATATATAGTACCTAAGTCTTTATGTATACAATAATAACCTATAATAGTTAATGGTTTAAAACATAAATATTAAAAACAATAATACTAATTATTTAATTTTATCTATACAATATATTATACGTTTGAATTTATTTATCGTGTAATAATTTATAAATAAATAAAAACAGTTATTTTGATTTTTAAATTATGGGCTTTTTAAAATTATAAACTATTAATGCTATAGTTAGGCATAAATAGGTAATTAAAAGTTAATACAAATTAAAATTTTTTATAATATAATATATATAGTATCATTAGCATTTTATAATTAACGTACAAAAACTTTAATTCAATACCCTTGTGAAATACAAAAAATATATGGAAAACAAAAGTATAGAAAACACAAACGAAATACCCACATCAAATCATCACATGTATACAGAACTTTTAAAATGGAAGCCACTTGAAATTTCAACAATATTTAATATACGTACGAGTATATAACTTTTTATATTTATATATTTTTAAACAACAAAAGTTTAAAATTATGACTTAATATTTAAATATATAATATATTATATATTTATGTGTGTTCAGTACACAGTATATTTCCTTTAACATAATATATTTTATTGGTAATTTCCTTTTCCGTTCATACTTGGAGAATTATTATTTTTTTTTTTTTTTTTGTACAGTGGCTCGACGACGAACAGAAAAGGGAGGAAAATAAGCAGCAAACCTTTTGGAAAACTCGCGACCGCCTCGAGCGATCGTTTTTTTTTTTTATTAGCGGAGAGTAGTATAGTATATAGTATATAAACATTGAACAAATAAAATATTCAATTCTAAAATTGCACATAGTTTTAAGATATATAGTATATATTATATACTATATAATTTATAAATTCACGAATTATAGTGTACTGCAAAGTATTCTAAAATATCGCTACATATTTTATATTAATTAATAAAATCATATACATTAATATATTATAAAATCTCAATAAATGCTATTCAAATTGTATCGTTAAAATGTTTAATAACGTCGCAATATAATAATTTTATGAATTAGAATATTATTAATATTTACATTTTATTTTATTTTGCAATTTCAAATATAATCTATATAGTACCTATAAAATTTTAAATACATATTATATTATACTCATATATTATTCATATTAATAATATACTAAGTGTACCTACTTACAAATATTTAAAAATTATTATTCACGATTTAATTTTAATATGTAGGTACCTACACGGCAAATGTAATTTAAAAATAACTTAAATATTATAATAAATTCAGAATAGGTATCATTTAAAATAGTTTTCCTAACTTTTTCCATATTTTCAAATATGTAAAAATATAATAATGCAATATTAAATAATTAAAAAAAAAGACTGTGCAAGTAACATTTTAAAAATTGATTAAATTGATAGTAAAAAAAATAAATATATTAATAATAACAAAGTTAAATTCCAAGTTACCTTTTAATTTTGATAAAAAAGTTTGTTCAAAAATTTTTTAAGTTAAATTTAAAAAAAAAATGTAATTAAGTTATTAATTTTAGATTGTTAAACCTAAGTTTAGACAACAGAGATTCCCATTGTGTCCGTCCATCCGTTCATCCTATCAATACGTTGTTATAGTAACTATAGTAGATAGTTACGGGGGACATTGTTCATTTAACAAATGATTATAATTTTTACATTTTATTATTCATAGTTAGGTACTATAGAAAAATAAAAAACGGGAAATTTAGCACACTCGTTTTTCCTAACGCCTATATATTTGTATTTACAATTCGTTGCTGTGGATAGCCTGATACTCTGGTTACCAATATCAATATTTAAAATTTTTGTTTTACGTTTCTATAAATGTTGTAGGTTAAGCAAATTGTTTTTAAATCTACTATGAATTTATAGTTTATTGTTTAATATACGTTAGAAATCCCGGAATTTGGCACGCTCGCAGAGTTGGTTTTCCGAACTTGTTTATTTATTTTCAAAATTTCAATAGGTACCTTTATCATATATTTGTATGATTATAAAGTAATATATATCATTATCAGTTATCAGAATCAAATTATAAAAACAATTAAAAAAAAACTTGTTTAATTACGTTAAATTGTTATAAGAAGTACCTAATTCGTTAAATTATTTAGGTACCTAATACATTTAGAAGGAACTCATTAAGAGGACAGTATTATGTAGGTATTTTTCAGATAACATTATGAAATAATTTCTATCTAGTTAAAATACAATATATTATATTAAATTTTTTTTTATTTTTAATAATAAAAATTTTTAATTCGTTATTTAATTAAAAAGTTACATAACATAATCTTATAAAGAAATATGTAAATATTTATAAATGTATCTATTTTTGTGTAATATAATAAGAACATATTTAAATTGTATATTAATTTTATACTTAATCAGAGGATCAATCCAGTTTTTCATGTATAAAATGTAATTAATTTTGATTGATTTATCTTTTGGTGACTTTGAATTAGATTGTCACTTGTGGAACTTATATTTTACTATTAGATTCCTAGGCCATATTTAGATTACTACTTATATTTGTATAAGTTTAATAAGAACCCTATATTTTTATTAACAGTAGTTCCAATTAATAATTATTTACTCACCTCTCTTACATCAATATTTAAGACTTAAATAAATTCAACAACATACAGTATATTAACTGTATTTATAAATTATAGATTTTATCATTATTATTGTCTATTGGTTAGATAAATTAGTACAGGGTTTTATATTAGTGCCTACTAATATAATAAAATATAAAAAACAGATATGCGTGAAATATTTAGAGCACAGCTTACTAGAACTTTTGGGTATAAAAAATAAATAAATAAAAACACAAAATTGAAAAACCAAACCTAGATTGCTCAGAATCTAAAATAAAATTTTGGAACTAAAACTAGGTACATATAATATCTGCATTCAATTTCGAGTATTTACTAAATTATACATGTATTACTAAGGTTAAATATTATAAATAGCGGAAAAATCACTTCACTTTACTTAACTCATCGCAAATTTGTCATGTATTATCATAAATTTAACAAGTAGCAATAATAAATTATCGTATTCCAAATACGAGTCTAAGTAAAGTTCGATCTTATACATATTTAATATTTTTAAATTGAATACGTTGGTGGAAAGAAAGCCAATATTAATACTATTGCTATAGTAGTTATATAAGAACCATCTTAAAATTATGATTACTGTTATAGCAGTGATATTTTCAACGGTCTCTTATGAAAGAGGAAGTTGTTCTGACCCTATACATTGTAGCAGGCCCATGGACACTTTATATACGTATATATATATAACTAGTGTTTACACATATTTCCCAAAAGTCCTTTTGTGTACACTCTGTTTCAAGACTACCATACTGTTCAACCAGAAAGATAAATAAAATTAGATTAAGAACGTCTTTTTTTTATAATTTTATAATTAATAAGGTTGTAACGTTGTATATTATGTTATTTCTTTAAATCATAACTTTTATTTGAAAATTTTACATAAATAAATTGTGGCTTTTTAGGATATTAAAACATAATCATAATTTAAATAATTATCTTTTAAAAGTTATAGGTATTGCTATAGTAGTAATTTGTTAACTTTGATATATGTATGTAAATAATAAATATGATGTACCTATTAAAATAGGTACTAAAAAATTACTGCTTTAAGATTAATGAAAAAAGTGATGTTTTGGGGTAGGTTCTTGTAAAACAGGTATCTATACTCTGTCATTTACAGTCCATAAACGTGTAAATTAACGATGTAGATACCTATTCATTATTTGTTTTTATTTCACACAAGTCAGAGTTATTAAAAACATAAAACAATAAACTATAAATAATAAATTATACACAAAGAAATGCTAATTTAAAAATATATTCAAACATTATATAGGTAGTAAGAATACTATTCGTACTATGGATGACCGATGATAGTTAGAACCAGGCTTAAAGCTTAAATACATCATAGTAACAATATTATTTGATAAACAAAAAGTTCAATATTTTACTACCTACGTATACCTATGAGTATAATTACTCTTAAAAAGTTAAATAAATTTATTTCCGAAAATATATTGAAAAAGAACTCGTATACTAAAATAAAAAATAAATAATACGATATAATTTTTTAAAATTATTCATTTAGAATAGCATACAATTATACATTTAATGAAAAAAACAATACAAATAATAAATAAATAGTAATTTATTTAAATTATTATTATTTTATAATTCTCAACGCGTATATGAAAATAACCGTCGAAATTAATACATTCGCGTAAAATAACAATATAAAATAAAACGATGGAAAAGGAGGATTGGTCATATTGTATTGTTCTAGATTGTTAAAAGGCCACAAAAATAAATAGGGTAGAGATAGATAGAGTGAGAATGAGAGGAAAAGAGACAGAGAAGGGCTGTAGGGAGAGAGAAAAAGAGAGAGCTTTCGAAGGGTTAATATTTAATGTTAGCAAGTCTACATTGAAAAGGCGGAAGCGGCACACGAAAATTAATTCCTTCGGGGCTAAGGGCTTTTTAACGTTTAATACGCTGTTATTCTTTTGTTGCTCTACTCCTGCGAAAGCTCTCGCTCTCACTCAACTGTCGTCCTCTAGCGTGCTGCTTTTTTGCATATATACCACCCCTGGAATATAATAATATGCAATTCTCTCCCCGGAAAAGCCTGTAATAATATTTATTTTTAAAATATAGGTAGGTATATCAAAATAAAAAAGAAACCCTCTCGATGAAAAAACTAACTATTGAGATTGCGGAGGACACGAGTAGGGTTTCTCCAGATTCAATTAATGAAAAAAAAAAAAAAAAAAAACAATATAGCTTAGTAAACACAAGCAATGTTTTCCGTTCCTGTTACCGGGGTATAAGAAAAACCACTATATATTTAATTTGTTTTTGACATATGGATTTTAATTTAACGTACAAAAGTTTTTTTCATTGATTTTTGTTTAAATGTATTTTATTTCATTAATATAGTAATTAAATATCGTTTTATTCAATTACAAAGATTATTTACTTGTACGTAAGTTACATGTATAGGAATATAAAATACTACATAGATTATTTACATTATTAATTATTACATTTAAATAATATATTTAAAATACAACATTTTAATAACAATAGACACCTATTTATAACATTTAATATAGGTTATAAATAAAACTCATTGAGTATAAAATTATATTATTTGAAATTTCAGAAAATGATTCTCCTAACTATATAATATTGTAGACGATATAAATTAAATCCGTTTCATGCACCGTACAGAAAACAGCTACTTTATACTAATTTAAACGTGTTAAAAGAATGATCCTACGTATACAATATATACATAAGTAAATACACAACACAATAATATTATTCAAAGAGGTGAAACTAATCGAATATGGGTGATGTGAATATGATAAATATTATTTAATACAAGGGACGTGACCAAAATAATTTCACTCTATTACGGATATCCGTAATGCATAAATCAACTGAACGTATTATGTACGCTAAAATATTATGAAGATTTAACTAAAATTTGTTTACATCAATACTACGATCCTCATCACCCCTAAAATGTATATGTATCTAAGCCGTCTCACTATACACTTACCTACATATCATAACTTCAAAAATAAAAATTTAGAAAATTTCAAAACTTTAAGATAATTATTTACGGAATTACAACGAAAGATCCATATTTGATTTGAACAAAATCGTGCATTTACTGTTTTCCTTAATTTTTTGGTTGTTTTTCTTACGCATTTATCGAAAAAAAATTACCACTTTTAAGTACCAACTAGATACAATTTGCTACCGCAAAATGGTACTGCATGCAATGATTGGAGTACTTCTTGTTCATATAGAATTTTTGGATACGTACGAACATAAAAAATACATCATTGTAAAACCAATACATTCCTCGATTCGTCTACAATCTAATATTATTTCATTATAATTTAGTGTATATTATATTTTTTTAATACAATTAATAAATCATTGGTATAATATCGATCTAAATCAGACGTATAATGACCTTATAGAATACTCGATGGTAACTTTTTATTCAGGGCTCCATTTAAGTAAATATTAATAACAAAAACAATCGTTTCATAATGCAATACTAATATTTCAATTTAAAAGAAAAAAAATTATGCAATTATTATTTTTAATTATAAATAATAAACCAAAATTCATTTTGATTTCTAATAAATTGTATCAAATCAAATATTATACTCGTACCTATTATAATACAATAAAAACAGTATTTTTTCTTAAATATATAGTTGAAATTTAAACATTAAACATTTTTTCCTAAGCTAAATTACAATACCTTACAGAACACGGATTGACGACTCCCTCCCCCACATCATTGAATAATATGACGCCATAACCTTCATTTTTAAGGGGTCCTTTATATGTAACTATTAAGACATCTTAAGAAAAATGAGAATTCAATAATTGAAAATTTTTTAAAATACATTTTAAAAGTATTTTATAATTTTTCATCACTTTTTATTAGTGTATAATCACCAAATTTGTTTAAAAACACTAAAAAGTAGACAGAAAAGGCATTTTAAAATATTTTTATAGGTATATAACAGTTTTTATAAAATATATACAGGACCATATTTTGTAAACGGTTGGGACTTGATGCTAATTTAATCATATTGTTCAATATTGTATAAGTATACAAAAAAATATTATTTCTTATTTTTTTAAATAACATTAAGTTTTTTAGTAATTTATATTTTTAAAACAAAAGTCATTTCGTAACCATGTTTTTACTATTGAAAATCATTGGTGTGACTTTCCACTAATGAAGTATTAATTTTCATTAATTATTCATTATAACTAGGGAATGATTTCATATACACAAAAAGTTCTCAAAATATGCATTTAAAATTGACAAATATGCATTAAATATGAAAAACTTAAAAATATGCAAAATATGCTAAATAAAAAATAAAAGAGGTGTTATTTTAATAAAAATGATATAAATCGTACACATTTCTTATCCAATTAAAAAGCATATTCTAATTCATATATGCATTTACATATAAATCCGTTCCCTAATTATAACCATAGACCATTTATTGATTTATGTTTAAATTATAAATTTTTAATAGTTTTATTTATAATAAAAATAACCAAATTAGGGTTTGAATAAATACCTAGTATTTATAAACACCTCAGTTACCTACTCACATTACGTTTAGAATATATATAATAACATTTTATATTATTATTGAATGTAGTTGCAATTTATACAACATCATACTTAATATTCCATAATTATATACTAAATTTTAAATAAATTGTCATAAATTAATAAATAGTTTATGGTTGTATGTACATCCAAACTCTAACTTGACTTTTTTCAAATTTTAATTATAAACTGTCTAGATTTTTAATTTAAACATAAATAATATTTATAAAGTTTAACAAACATTCAAGTATTAATGAAAACTTATATCATGCAATTTATTCTTCATCAAAAAAATATTATTATTTTTATTTTTAAAAAAAGAAAATTACGTTTTTTACTTCTTATGAAGCAATAAAATGAAGGGTATTTCGTATTTGTAACGAATGAAAGTTAATGTAATCTAATTCTTCATTAACTTTACTTTTATCTTTTTCCCCACTTCAGACCCTTTTTAGTTTTTACACGGCGTTTAATATTGTAATATTACAATGTTCCGATTGGTTCGTGAAAAATTCTCCCCTACGGGAGTTTCCAATTTTGGCATCTTGTTTTATACATAAAAAGCTATTTGAGCTTTCAAATAATGGACTTTATTTTTTTTAAGGTCAAACACCCGATGTTATAGTTGGTGGTGTAAAAGGGTTCTTTGTCAGAGCCCACCAAGTTTAATGGAGACGACAAAATCTAATTTCGAAGGCGACCAAAGACGTTTTTCACGCGGCTTCGTTTAGAAAATAAAACCGATATATACTAAAAGAACGAATATACTGTGGACGGAGAGAATAACATAAAAATAAATGAATAACCGCGATTGAAGTACGGCAGTTATACAAACGTTTAGAAATGAAATGTAGTTATGTAATAAAATGAAATTCAAATCGTAATTTAAAAGCTTTGACGAAAATATTACATAAACGAATAAAAATAATTTACATTTTATTGAAAGAAAATATACTTAAATTGAATATAGTAAGTAGGTATTTACAATATGTCGGTAGTATTGAATTAAGAAGATTATTTAATTATTATTTGAATGCTCTTGTTATAATAGACGTATGAAATTATGAAATAAGTATAACATTGATATATTTGCATGTGTAACTGTTAATGTTTTTAATGCACATTTGAATAATTTACTTTCTTAAATTACACATACTTTAAAAGCTTACATATCAATAATTGGTAAATTAGTAGTAATAAAATAAATTGGTACTATAAATAGTAATAAATAATTACCTAATAGTTGAGAATTTGTAGTACAAATATGAAAAGTACGAGTATATATATATTTATATCCATATTCTTTATGTTTCAACGTTTTCTATTAAAAATATTTAAATAAGAAAACTTAAAATAAAATATATTTTAATAAAATGAACTATATTTGATTAAAGTGCTTATTATATTATTATATGGTTTTCATACAGTCAATTAATTTTCATTGTTCAATTTCATTTGCATCAAGTTGTACAGTTTATAGTTACATTATACAGTATGAATGTGGTATATAATTCGTATAGGAGATTATATACATATATACAGTACAGGTATAACATATTTCACGTTATGGAGAATATTTATATATACAAATGCGTGATGGAATGTATAATAAAAGGGATCAATAAAAAATAACTCAACCAGGTAACGAACCTGGGCAGGTAAAACGACTAGTGGTGAAATGGCTACTTTCAAGACGGATATTATTCCTTGTTATTTTTAAAGGGCCACTAAAAGTATCATTATGTAAATTTTTTGTTCCGTTATTCTAAAACACAAGTAAATGCGTTGATGCGTTAAATTTTTAGGTTATAATATGCAAATCTACATAGAATCTATAGTTATTATTAGAGTCATTTACACCACACATAAAAACTGACATTCAAAATACAGTAAACACACCAACACACAACATATTATGTGATATATTTTATATGATATATGTGTATATTTGTTGTGTCTTCTGACACTTTTGACCTTTAAGGTATAATTTAAGCAAGTGTATATTTAATACTAATTTATACGGTATAATTTTTCTACCATTTAAATATATTAAATAAATAAGTATTATGTCCTTACAGAAACCAATGTATTTATATATATATATAAATATCAATAATATACTAACCCATAATCCTTTTGACTTCCCTTTGACTGATGAACACATTCAAGTGACCTGTTGCACTAGACAGGCAATATAGTACGAGAATAGCAATGAACCCCATCTGTGATTCTTCTCTCCTGTAAAATAATTATATTCTATGCATAATTTACTTTTTTTTATCACATGTAACATTTATATAATTATATGGACCACATGGTATGAATAATATGAGTATGATGTCATATTGTAATAATTATGTTTTGTTTCACACGCCAGCACGAAACAAAGAATTCTGTTTTAGAACTCGTTAAATTCTGTTATACATTTATAAATGGTGAGATCATTATTGTTAATTAAGTGTGACTAATAGCCATAACCTTTACAATAGAAACTTGAATATATTTGTATTAATTACTTAAAAATATTACATTTTCACTACGTGTAAATTCAAATATGTAATGAATATATAAAATTTTTGCTTACTTTTTTGTTTTGAAACATTAAAAGTATCACAAGTTTATAAACATAATAACAAATGTCAAATTAAGATATTCATAGTATTTATTCAACTACCTTCTATTAAGTTATAAATATTAAAATAAATTTCTTATCAATATTTTAATAAATAAATATAAACATGTATTTTAAAACATTGCAGAATATCTGATTTTACTGTAGTTTCTTAAAATTTAAATTTTAATTATTATATATATTTAGATTATATGTACTTTGTATTGTATGCACTCTTGGTTAGTTATATTTGTTTATTTTGAGTATGCTTTAATGCCTATCATTTTTCCCTAATTAGGGTTATAGGTATTAATTTTATTCAACGATGTGTTTTTCAAATAACAATTTTTAGTCGACAAACTTCAGTCAAGAAATTAGTAATAAGTACCTTTATAGATTGAAAGTTAAAAATATATTGTACTTCAAAGAGAACATTTTTGATTTTGTGATTTAACCGGTAACTACTTGTTTCTACTTTTTAACAAAACTATGTCTTGTATAGTGTATACGCAGAAACGTAGGTACCTATTTTAAACGTTTCATTTAAGTATGCGATTCAGAAATGGTTTTCAAATAAATAATTTATTACTAATATCAAATTAAAAATAATAATAAATTATATAAAATTGGCTTGCAATCAAAAAAGACAAGTAAGATGAGTACTTAACATTTTAACATTCAATCTTTATAGTTTGTATCCTGTTGAGTAAAATATTTTAAATATTAAAATTATTTTACAAATTATTATAACACATTTTTAAATAATAAACACAAAATAGTAAATACTAATAAAATAATAGGACTATCAAATTAAGTTTATAATTTCCAATGAGATAAATGTATTTACTCAGATAGCGTTTTACTTTATTGGGGACATATTAAAGATCATATGGGATCAATAGCATGACATAGAAATTATTTTGTAATGGATAATCTTGCTTTATAGTAAAACACTTATTGGGTATCTAATATCAAAAAATGTATTCTACATCTGACAATGATTTTTAAATCATGCTTTCGCTTCGAACATTTCCGCCATCCTGAAAGCTGGCCACGGTGGTAATAATCCCAAAACCAGGGAACAACAATAAAGATCCGTCCAACCATATCGGCATATTTCTCTACTAAACACCATGGGCAAATTGTTCGAAGCACTTATTCTGACCAGACTAAAGAAATTTATTAACCAATTTATTCGACCAGAACAATTCCGCCTTCAGAGCTGAGCACTCGACTACCAACCAACTCACTAAACTCATCGATGAACGGGCAATAACATTCAACAGGAAAGAGCGCACAGCGACTATCTTTTTAGATTTCGAAAAAGCCAAAGTGGTTCATATGAACATTCCTACCCAAATAACCAACATTGTCAAATTTTTCCTCCAGAATAGAGATTTCCAGGTTTGGGTAGATGCTGTTCTGTCAACAACTCGGTCAATCAAGACTAGAGTCCCTCAAAGCTCTAGTTTTCTCCCCTCCTATTTGCTATACACACCAACGATAGCAACGCTCTCCGGGAACGAAACTGAACCTGTTCACCGATGACACAATGTTCTACCACTCAAGCATGAGCAAACACTATGCAGCTCAACAAATCCAGAAACATATGGACTTAGCTGCCACTAGGTTGGGAAACTGGAGAATATCAATCAATGCTAACAAAACAACGAACATCCTCTTCGGAGACAAATCCACTAGTGATATTTCACCTATTCGAGTAAATGGACAAAATATAAGCTGGCAAAACACAATCAAATACTTGGGAGTCACCCTCAACAATAAACTGAAATTTAACCAGCGCATTATGGTATCCATCACCAAAGCTCACCGAATTTGAATTGCACTATACCCAATTATTAATCACCGTAGCCCAGCACCCATCAGAGTAAAAATCTCAATCATCAATATGTAGCTGAACTCAATACTCGACTACGCCGGCCAAGCCTGGGAAGAGTTGATATCAGCTCACCTATAGGTAAAGCTAGAAGCAGTACAAAATATAGCACTCGGAACTATCACTGGATCACCGTGGTACATAAGGAACGAGGTACTCCACCGTTCTTTTGGAATCAAATAAATTAGAGATTTAATCACAAATATTACTCATGGCATGTTCCGCAAAACGAAAACCTTGAAACACGTTCACCTACAAAATTTCGGCCTAGTTAACGCTACGGTCGACTGGAAAAGAACTCTCCCAGCAAGGCTACTAGATGTATTCCCCAAAACAATAATCACCAAGTCAACCCCCACCTCCTACTCCAAGTATATGGGCTTCAGCCCAAAACTTGTGAAAATGGCCGTAGCATCCATCCGGTCATCCATCAAGCAAGACAAATATCAAATATCAATCTTAAATTTAATTAACAAATAAAGAAAACAATAGTTTAAAATTTGGTAATAAAAATAATGAAATAAAATCAGATATTCCACAGGTGAATCGTTTATCTCCTTTATTTTATTATTTTTATTAATGATCTTAGTGGAATGTTTATGTATTCTAAGTACTTATTGATGATTCCATGTTGTCTTAAAACTTATTAAGCAGCATTAGTAATGTCCTATTTAAAATATGACCATATAACTTGAAATCCTTATCAAAAAGGATTAGTTGAAATTTTTTAAATAATTTAGAGACGTTTCTTACGTATTCTTGCATGGAAAGTAGGGAGAATTAATGTGAACCAGGACGTTTTAGCTAACGAGTTCATTTTGGTAAAACTGGTAATTAAAGAAAGTATGCTGACGTCCTATGGATTTATAAATGAATACGAGGTAAAATTCATTGCTTTGAAGCATTAGAATTGTTATCATTCAATGTGCCATCTTCTACACTTCGTCATAGTCCCTCATTTTACCCCTATACTAATCGCTGGAATTATGGGCTCAAGTTACCGATTAACCATTTTTAAACCTCTAGTAATGAGGTAAACAATTTTTTTTTATTCTGAGACTAAGCTAATTATATTTATAATTATTATAAAATACTATTATTTTACTATAATATTATTACAGTATGTTATAAGTTAACTTATTATCAAGTATATATTATTATCTTACTAGTTACTATTATATAAAATGTGATATTTACTTTTATGGCCTTATTATTCTTAAATAAATAAAAAATTTTATGAATCAGAATACAACAAAACTCTAGAGGATTTAGTACTCTTAGTACTTTCTTAGTACTCTTATCTATATTCATCACATGATAACTTGTATATTCTTGTGAAATCAAATCATACCCGAAGCTTATTCTGAAATTTCTTAAAAATATGTATTTGTATTTATGGAAATTTTCAGAATGAACATTAACCATTGATAAATTAACAGTTTTTATCTTCTTATTTCTCAAACACTAATATGCTCAGGTTTGACCCTAAACATATTAAGGGAGTTGAAGATGGTTTTTTATAACTACAAAAAGCATAAATACCAAATTATTGGATGGGTTTGGTAATTATAGCCGGCTTGTACCAGAGACGGGACGCCACCGACAAGAAAAATCTCTTTGGCTATCCCATTTGCTACTTGGGATTTGAACCGGGGACCTCTAAATTAACAATTGATATTAGTACCAAATTAAAAACGAGAACTTTATAAGTGTTCTCGGAGTTTTTTTAAGTATCCTAATTTAAATGAATTTTTATAAATATATACATAACATCAATTTTTAAAAATTATTATATACTAAGAACTTCCACATTTTTTATGGTAAAATATATATATATATATATATTTTGTGAGAGAACATCAATAGTAATATTATATTATAATATTGTTTTCTAGTAAAGCATTATGTTTCTAAAATGAATACATATAGACTAGGTATATATAATATAGTTGTAATGTAATGTAGTTTTGTGGTTCTATAAATTATCACAAAGATTTTTTAGACATCTCATAATAAATTACAGGTGTTTAACAATGTGTTATTAATAAGTCGATATTAATATTGTGTATACAGGGGATGGACAACTCAATTTACTAGAGGATCAATTTTTGAAATTTGAAATGATTGTGGGCCAAATAAAAGTCGTTTTTTATTATTATATCATATGTGAAATTAATATGACTTTAATAAAATACAATTTACTTAGCGATTTTTACTATATTTAAAGTAAGTTATTGTAAATTTTTCGATGATAAAAATTCAAAGGATAGCCGGGACCGAATAAAAGGAGACAAGACAACGTGTCGAATGTAATCCACTGGCCGCCAGTTGCCGATTCCTGATGTATATAATAATAATAATTGTTAAAGCGATCAATCTTTTTCAATATATCGTATAATATCTGTAAATATTATGTATTTTCTATGAATAAACCATTGTATATTGGTATTATGTTTCCATATACTATCTTGATATACCTTTTGATGGATTTGTTTACCACATGATTATTATCAATAGACATATTTAGGTAACCATATTCACACAAAATAAATAAGCATTAAGCCTATTTTGACAGGTGATCAGAAAACTGAAAGAATAATATGACAACACCATGTGTGTTAACGGAAATATGAAGTACATAAACTGTACAAAGGATAACATAAAAAATATTAAAATGTAATTACACTCAACACATAACAGAAGTAATGGAAATAAGACACTCGAATTAATAAATATTTTTAATTCAAATATTGAAGTATGAGTAGTATGATAATTTTATATATTTTATTTTAATATAATATAATATAAAATTATTAACTAATGATAGGTATATTCTTGAGTGTTTTTTAAGTAGGTACCAATATATGTTTAAAAATACATTTTAGATTTTGAGTGAAGCCATGATGCGTTTTTTATGACTGTAAACATTTTTTTGAGTAGAAGTTGAATAGACATTTTGGATTAAAGACCTTTTTTGATAGGAAATTGATTCTAGTTGGTATTTTAAACAGATAATTTAACAATTTTCAAGTAGTTTTCTTAAGCGTAAAGAAAAACTACCTTTTATAACGGAAATATTTTATAAATGAAGAGCAAACATTAAAATAATAAATAAAATTAGTTATTTATTGATGTTTTACTTTTTTTCTGATGGCTAATTTGGCCTAATTGGAACTTTAAAGAGGTCATTTTTCAATTTCCCCAGTAATTTTTTTGTTCAAGCGTAAAGTAAATCTACCGAAAATAACAAAAAATTTTAAATAAATAAATAATTTTACACTTAATTCGATCAGAATCGTTATTCGAATGTAATGATTTATGTTTTGTTCTCAAAATTAATATAATAATAATACACTACATTGTAATCAAGGATAGTTCTAAAAAGTTGCATTGACAACTTTTTTTTTGTCTGAATTTTATAATAATAATAAAAGGTTATTTACTTGTTTTCACTAGTTTACCGAACAATATTTCCAATTGACTCCAAAATTAATATAATAATAATACAGTATCCTGTAATCAAATGTGGTTATAAAAAATTTAATTGACAATTTTTTTATAACCTGAATTTTATAATAATAATAAAAACTAAAAAGTTATTTACTTGTTGTCACTAGTTTACCGACTAAAATTCCTAACTGACTCCTCCTCCTTTCAAACCTCCTAAATCCACCCAACACTTACATCCAAATTTATAATTAGGGCTTAAAAGTCAGCATTTGCATGTTTTTATATGCTCCTAATTTATAGGTATTCACAAATTCGTTTCATTTAATGATAAGTTTTTAATTACATTATATAATGTATATTTTTGAACATATATCGTCAATTCTGGAAAAATTTTACACATCTTAATTTTAGATTCCGAGCGAAGCGAAGAAGCTTTAATGGATTTACAATGATTATTTTTTTAGAAATATTTTATACATATTTGATACGTTTTATGAAAATAAGACAAATATTTGTCTACTTATATACTATCAGTACAATAAGGCCACAAAACAAAAAAAAACAGTTGAAATCGATTTATCGAGTTAATTAAAATTATTTTTTGTTTAATATTAATTTAATTAATATGGTGATAATGTCTAATACATTATATAATTAATATAATCAATAGAACTCAAAAGATTTTTAAAGAAAACTTGAAACTTTCCTGATGATTTTATTTTTTTAAAACGTCAGATAATATTTTTCCAGTCAACCAGAGCATTTAAAATGTTTAAAAATCCCGTCGGCAGGGGGTGGAAGAACTTTGAGCGTCGGTTAGAATATACTAGTAAGTAAATATATTAGATTTGAAAGCAATGATAAATAATTTTTTTCGATAAAATTATTCTGTGCGGAGCTCAGTGTAATAAATCTACATAACTATTACCTACTGTAAAAAAAAATATTTGAAATAATTAATGAGTAATAATGTATATACATATAGTATATGTAACATTATAATAAAATACACAGTGGCGGCTACATTTTAGTTAGCCGGCTAAATAAATAAAAAGGCTCGTCGCAAATAAAAATAATATATAAATATATTTATACTTATTTTATGTACCTACCACATAAGAAAGAATATTATGTAGAACAAAACTAATTTTTTATATTTACATTGCATAATGATATTAATGCGCTAGATATCCCATAAACTTACACATAAAGTTATTCGCTCAAATTCTCCTACATATAAGTCTTATGTAATACTTTATGTGTTGATTTTTGTAATAATTCAATCAATTATTATTATTATTTAGGTATTTATTTTTTAGTTTGACTAACATGATATATTTAAATAATATATATATTTATTATATTATAATACACTTATATATACTTATAATATAATTTTACACCTAATGATAATCATATTTTAAGCTTACATTTTTGTATATACCTATCTATTACATTATTATTATTATTATAGAATTTCGATTTACGCCTATTATGCCTACTTGAATAATTGATTCCAATTTACATCATTGAAATTTCCAATTTCCAAAACAAGAACATGATATAGTTGTAGCCTATAATAGTATTTATAAGACAATGCCAATATAATATTTCTTTAAAATGTATTAATCAACATAGTTATTAGGTATAGATATTGTAAATTCTTATATCAAAATATTTTTTAATAGATTTTTAATCAACAATAAAAATACGGAAGATATAAACTAAAAAGGAAATAATAGTTACTAAAACAAAAGAAAGACAATTTGATTTAACGAAAAAAGAAAAACAATTTCTTGTGTGGAAAAGTCAGTAGGTTCGTTGGGTAGACGCATCAACGATGGTTCGCCATGGAGTGTGTTTGAGCATCAAACAAAGGTATGAAAAAATAATAATAGATATGAAGATATCAGCCACATAAAAATATGATTATTCCCTCAATAGTAAAGACACATATAAATATTCTTTCTGCAACACTGAATGTATGGGCTTCAGTAAATTTCTTGCAGATCGCATTATAGCTACGTTACACATCGTGATGTTTATGTAATACATAGTAATGGTACTGTGCATATGGGCATTAGTATACACTAAGTACATATATGAAGGTAAATTTAAAAAATGTAGTTACATAGGTAAGTTTAAATAACAATAATTTACGTAAGACAAAATGTATATAAGTAAAATATTGCTTAAACTTTGAAATTTCATATTTGAATTTAAGTACAATAAATTATTAAACGCATTTTTAAAATATTCTATCTACCCCTATACCTACTTTATGGAGGTAAATTATTGTTGATTTTGCAATTAATTTTTATACCTAAGCGTAACAAAATACTACCCATATTAAAATAATAATTTTTCATTAATATGTGTAGATTTCGTTACGCTTATAAAAATTAATTGCAAAATCAACAATAATTTACCTCCATAAAGTAGGTAGAGAAGTAGATAGGTACCAACTAAAACAAATTTGCTATGTATCAGAAAGTGTTATATAGGTACAGGAAAAATGTTACTATTTCTTTTATATTTTTTATTTATGTTACTTATGCAAAAAAGTGTGTACAAAAAAAGGTACATGAAATTAAATTAAAAACTCATCGCTGTAAACATTGTAAAACCAATGCAATCTTGACTGCTCTAAAAATATAATATTAATCTAATATAACCGAAAACTTGCTTCTTGGGTAGAAAAAAATTTAGATTTATTGCTTGGTACAATGGTAGGTACCTACATATATAAAAAAAAGTCACATTATGAAAGCTATACATTTTTCACATCACATTGATCAGAATCTAAAAGTATAAAAAATATATTTAACTAAACTTTTGACCCGCTGCCAATATACATAGGCATAGTATGTCTACGATTATAAGTACTATAGCAAAAATTTAATTTAAGTGGGTACGTTATTCGTGTAGTGAATTCATTGATTAAAAAAATAATATACATAAAAAAAAAAAACCCCATTAATTCTTAGTATTTGTAATTAAATAATAAATATAATTAAATTATAGGATGTATTCAATTTGCACACGAATAAAAATACTAAATGATAATGATCATTTTTACCTTATTATTATTATTTCAACAATCTACGAATGTCTGCAGGTTTTTGTTTAAAAATTCATTTTTATAAATTTACCACTCCATATGACGTGTTTTGTTCTTGGTACTTGCCAAAAAAAAAAAAAAAAAAAAAAATGATTTCGAGAACACGGCGACGAATTATGTCAATATAATCGCAACGAGCACGCGGACAAGCGCGACGTACCGGCACGGGGACACGCGGAAAACTGGTCGCCCACGTGGTGTCCCGGTGGCGGCGGAGTCGGGCCGCCGCATGTCGCGCCGGACCGCAGTCGCGGTGAATCGCCGCGCCACGGCCGCGGTGGCGTCATTTCAATCTTTATTATTTTTTTTTTTTTCTTAATACGCATATTTTTATGCAGGCCACCTGCAAAATTTTGTTCAATACAGCAAAAATAAAATAACTCACTTATTTTCCAATATAATATAGTAAATATTATTAATTATTATCATATATTTTTGGACAGTAAAAATTCGTAATTTTTTGAATTTGCAAGCGGACCGGTGAAAAGCACGAACCAGTGGTAGCCACTATATAGCTACCTACCTATATTCCAACCGGTTTAAACGGTGAGACAAATTACTATATGATGTTTTGGGTAATTTTGAGTATGCGGAAATGTGTACACCTTGCGCATATTTGTCCAAATGACGCCAGTCCGTCCGCAGTGTTGAGAATAAAATATACGGAAAAAACGTAAACGGGCCGGGCCCCTTCACCGTCGCCGCACGGCGCAAAACACCGGACAAACGGTGGCGGCGGACCGTCTCACCATCAAATATTCATTGTGACATTAAACACGGGTCGTCTCTCGGGTTTTTGTCGTAAGCCGCCCTGTTTATGTGGACGGCAAATAGATTTCCCGTAAACCCGTCCGTATAGAAGAACTCGGGAATACCCAGGGACGCTGTAAATACGCATACTATAGGATTGTCATAAATAATGTACGTTTTTCTGACGTTTCCAACGGGTAGGTACGATGATAACTGCGTATGTCTTTTCATTCGTTTCTCTGTAAATCTTCCAAATTATATTTCTGAGAAACACGTGTATATATATATATATAAATAATAGGATCACATCATATGCGTTTCGTCGGGTTCCTGTGATTGGAATGAATATAAGATGATAATATATATATATTATAAAATAATAGCAAATATTAATAATAAACGGATAACGCGTTATCGTTAAAAACGAACAATTAACGAGTACACTTAATGCTGGGTGGCATAAACGACCTTTAAGCGTTTACAGAACCATTAGCGGTTTTAACGGCTCGGTAAAAAAATTGGGTTGCATAAACGTTCTTTAAATTTTTACAGAGCCGCCAAATATTAGTTTTACGGTCCGTTAGTTAATCACCCGATTTCGGCTCTGTAAATTTTAAAGACGGATTAAAAAATGGGTATCATTGATCAGTTATTATTTTTACATTCTATATCATAACAAAATAAAAACACAGAATAACAACATAATGTAAAATTTATACACTTTTTATGCTACGACAACACAGTGATTTACCGAGCCGTCAAATGTTTAACAAGCCATTATAGTTAATGATTTATCAAATATTTACAAAACGATTTGTATGCAACCCAGTATAAGTGGAGAATATCTCAATCGTCCTATTATAGTCGGGATGGTAGGCCTATAATATTATCCATAGCAGTGATTATGTATATAATGTATGTACATACATAATCAAAGTCCATATTGTAAGGAATTCCTTACACGCTTATATGATATTGTTCACATTGCGAACTGCGATCATGAAGCTAAATACATTTAACGTTTAGCATAATAGCTAATATAGTGTATTTTGTCCATTGATTTTTAACGTTTCTCCGTTTCCTATTGTATTTCGGGACTGCGGGAATATTTTACATGCCTATCGGTAAATGTACGGAATAGAGACAGAAACATAACCTATAAGAATTTTACCTGATTAATAACTGCTGTAATAAGCTTTTGAAAAAAAATCGCGGTGGAAAACAATAAACAACGATATTATAAGGTTAATTTCATAATGAAAATGAAATTGTGAGGCTGTAAAATAAAACGATTGACTATTTAAATGTTTCGATTTCTTTTTTGTGTTTCACTATAGATATATGTAGATTATTGTGTACAACAATACATTTTAACAGTTTTTATTTACTATATTTCCGTGTATTGTTTTAACACAAACAACCCTTAAAATGCGGCACTGTATATAATCGCGTGCCGCACTTTTACGAGAACATAACATTATTAATTAACGTGCGATTACCAACCATGGGTATTCATCAAGTGTCACTTTTATTTATAGTGCAATGTATCCTATATAGATTATGGAACTGGTACTGGTTATTTTTTGTAAGCCTTACGGTTCAAAATAATATTGTGCCATATAGGTAACTATTATTTGTTTGCGTAAACAATCTAGAAGTCTATTGTATAAACTATTAACATTACAGTATACATTAGGGTGGTCCTTATTGTATATAATATGGGGAATTTTTTTTTTTCAATTATTGATCGGGCTTCACCCAGAATTTGTTCAAAACTATAAAAAAATAACTTATGTTAAGTTTCATAAAAATTGATTAATCCTAAAAGGGCCCTCAAAGGGGTTAAAGTTCGAA
>JAIPRL010002185.1:45627-64779 GCA_025469235.1 Pemphigus obesinymphae | reverse complement strand
TCTTTCTCCATACCCATACCCTCCATGCACTCTATCATAATCTATTCTATCACAGCCTACATGTCCATTCATATCCCCACCAATTACAATATTCTCATTTCCTTGTACTCCTTGCATTACTTCATCTATCTCTTGCCAGAACTCCTCTTTCTGACTTTCCTTACATCCCACTTGTGGAGCATACGCACTTACTATATTTAATACCTTATCCTCTAATATTACTCTCACTAAAATAACCTTATCACTTTTTCTAATCACCTCTACCACTTTATCTATCATTTTCTTCATCTAATATCACTCCTACCCCATTCCTTGTACTAGTCCTTCCTGAATATATGATTTTATACACCTCACCAATTTCTCTTGCTTTCTCCCCTTTCCACTTTGTTTCTTACACACAACAAATATTCACATTCCTCCTCTTCAAAACTTCTGCTAACTCCCTACTCCTACCTGTCAATGTTCCTAGTACGTTTCCACGTACCTACTCTCACTTTGAACCTATCCGGAGTACTTAAGATCGAATCTAACCCAAAATACCTTGGTGCTTTCCCCACACCATCGACATCACGGCCGTTGAGTAGACTCGCACATATAACTAATGGAACGGCTACCGCAGCCGATGTCAGGCTGGTACTGGTCACTTGGTCCCTTTGGTTATCTCCACAACCAAGTACGCAATTTTGTTTTCCCCGCGAACATCCGAGATGGAAAAACTTGCCTATATTCTTTTTAATACTCCTCATACTTTTTTGACAAGTTTTATGCCGGCTGTTGTTGACCTGACACAACCTCAATTAGTCGGCTTCTACGACAGGCATGAGAAAACCGTGGAGGTATTCGTAGCCCCCTCTACAGGGGGGATCAACGTAAATATATTTAAAAACTAAAATTGAATTTAAATTTTAATAAATATTTAAACTAATATTAGTGTATAATCAATTATTATTATAAAAATGAAGATTGATTACACGAATTGGTGAAAATAAGAATATCAAAATAAAAACTACTAAAAATATAAAAAATAAAATTAATGTAAATCGCATAAGCCCGTTTCATTTTGACATAATCTGCTAACGAAATGCATTCAATATAACAAGTGGTTTATATTTTTCTTTAGAATTTCGAGCGTTTCAAAATGATTTATTCAACACGATAATTTTGAAACTTTTTACACGTTTACACTTTTTGATTAATACGAGTTCGGAGTTAATGTGTATATTATATATATATTTATGAACCCAATTATTGGTTCATTGTTCGATGTACACAAATATAATTTCTGGTAAAAATGTATACCTAATACGATGAAAATATACGAAAAATTAATATTTTCGACATAATATCGTCAAATATTACAAAATCATATAAGAGTTGTCGATAAGAATTAAAACTATTGGCTATTTATAGGTTAAAAATAAAAACGTAAATAGTAGGTACATTTTTCACCTATATAAATCTATCAAAATCTAATTTTTAAAAGGAGCAGGGTGTCAAAAAAAATTATAAAAATCTTCATGTTTATATAGATTACAAATATTATATTATTTATAATTCCATTTTTTATTGGAATATAATGACCAAATATATTTTATTGCAATCTATACTCAACCAAATGTTTATCAAAAAGTTAATATAAAATATACATTTTATACTAATACACGAGCTAATTTGGTGAGAGAATCAAGACCCTTTAAACCCATATCGGTTGCACCACTGATTTGTATGTAATGTGTAATATGCTAAGTATGCAATAAAATAACTACACTCGAAATGCCTACTATTGATTTTTATATAAAATATTTTACATGCGTTCCAAAAATGTATTTTTTCTTTCAACAATTTTTTATTATATAGAATTTTTCTAATATTTATCCTATATACTCGAAAAATTAATATATTATCTATGAATGATAAATATTAAATTAAATTAAACTATTTTTTATATAAACATACGTACACGTTTAAAAATTGTAATTAAATACTTATAAAAAATCTGCGTTGTTCTACAATAATCTGTTTCATAGAATATATGCTTACTTATACTTAGAAAATAAATACCTATACTATTTTATTGATATATTTTTGAAATACAATAATGAATTAAGTTTAAATATTTTGATAACAAATTATACCTATTATAATAATTTTTATGTATTATTTTTTCAATACATTTAAATATTTGATTATGATTATAGTTTATTAACTTTAAATGTATTCTAATTACAAAATAGATAGGTAAATAACTGAATTTAACGTAAACTAAGTTTACAAATAATAAAAGTATTACGTAAATTTCTTTACGTACCGTTACGTCGCGAAATGAAAACTAGCGTTACTGTATTATTTTTCTTATCCGCTTGGATACGTTTCGGTACATCATGACAAAATTCAACCATGAAAATCGAAGTAGAGACGGATTCACAAGCTACACCTATTAGCCTGGTAGGTAGTGTTTAGTGTTTATCTCTAGAAATTAAATAATTTCAAATTTATTAAAATGTTAATTAGCCTTTTTTTCATCAATATTTTAATTTTCTCGTTTCTGATTTTTTAACGCTGACACGCTACACAATAAAAGATCAAGTGTAAATTCCTCTATATACTCTATGGACCGTTGAATGATATGGTGACGCCAAATACACAATTTTTAAAGGATTCTGCGCAGGTAATTTTTCAAACAAATTAAAAACAATTTTAATTTAATATTTAATAAGGATATTTGATCAAAAACATATACGCAAAACAAATAAAAAGGCCTTTAACAGTATATATAAATAATTCTACAAATAACTCAACACCAAAACATTTAACAGTAGTTTTTAAAAACACCTATTAGTAAATTGCAGTAGAAAACGATATTTTCGAGACGGACATCATGTGGGGGTTTTACGCTAACTTAATATTATACTACAGTTCAATATTGTACGTACAAAAAACACATGTTTTCACTTATTTAAATGGCTTTTACTTTTTTGTTAATTAATATTTTGCAAAACTTCCATGAGCTTATTGTCTCCAAAATATTATTTTTTATATTTTTTATAATAATATAGCCAACATATATTATAACCTCTAAAACCATGTTAAACTATATTTCTTACTATCTGCTGAAAATTATTGGTATGTCATAATACTTCACTGATCTTTTTACTATATCGAACTCGAAAAGTTATAAATTGTTATATTAAATTTTCCAAAAGAAAATAGAATAAAAAGCGTATAGATACTTCTATTATTATAATAATAATTTCTTTGTAGGTATATATTATAAGTACCTATATATATATTATATATATATCTATGCTCTAATGTCATGTTATTTGTGTAAAATTTGAATTTCGTTTTATTATAAAAAAATTGAAAGTATTAGTTACACAACATTGATAATTGAAGAGAGTATGAAGGGTGAAGCCCATCACTTATTTTATAGATAATGAAAAATTGAGGTGATATCCAAAACATTATTCACGACTACACCACTGAATAGAACTATATTTTGGACATCTGTAATGTGTCTTATATGTATTTCACGTTTAATCGATTTTGAGTTAATTATAAACTATAAACTACTATTTTCTGACAAAAAAAGAAAAAAAAATGTTTTTGTTTCTATATTTCGTACAACGAAAATGATATAGTAACTCTATAGTTGTATAAATATATTTTGTAAATAATTATTTCATACCATTATACAATATACCAAAACCATGCGGTTTCCGACAATGTAACTTAAATTATGACTATTTTCAATAATCTTTACTGAAAAATAACGTATGTTTAAATAAAAGTACAAAACGTTAAAAATAAACTTACATTTCACCGTTTAATTTTTAAATTTATCTATATAGATTACAGAAGTAAAAAAAGACCATACTAATTGATAACTGTGATGAGTATATTTTTATATGGCTAAATTTAACCATAAATTTAATATTTTTAATGACAAAATAAACGAAAAATGGCACGTACAATTCAAGATGGTGGACACTTTCGGACCTCAGAGGGATTACGAAACTTTCCGATATCTTTCCCGCAAACGCCTATTTTGGATGCCAATTTACTGAACTAAAAACAGTTACAACATTTGTTCTTCCCACAAAAGAATGTCTTAAATTGAGTTATATCTTAAAAATAAGCACTAAAATAATGATTTTCGTAAGTATTAAGAGTGCGCTATACTCGCATGTTTGCTGTCTCCGTCTTTCTAACAAGCAAAACGGAAAAATAACGCTATACTTATAGAATTTAAATTGTCACGTTTAGGTTAAATTTAGATATTGAACACTTGTTATCAAATTTGAAGAGTGGAATATTTTTGAGAGCATCTATTGTATTTTTTAAATATCGTCTGACAAAAAAGTTACAACTATTTCAAAAAATAATCAAATACTGTAATTTATTTTTCAGACTATAATTTCAACAAAAACAAGGATATGTCATCGAAAACGTTCCGCTCTTCAAATATGATAATAGGTGTTTCATCTCTAAGTACCTAAACATAACAGTTAAATTCTAAGTATCGTTATTTTTCCTATATTGCTCGTTGGAAAGACGGAAACCGCAAAAACTAAAAAAATAAACTATATATATAAAAAGAACCGGATAAGTATAAGGGGATAAAAGCACTTAATTCGCCGGGTGTTGTGTGTATGAGTGGAAAAGCACTGTTTATTCTACAGCGGAATACATTATGTAGAGAATGAAATTATTTATCTGGCTAGTATTAACTCAAAAAACACTTTTTTCGTAGTTATGGCAGTTTTGTATTATATAGTTTTTTCTACAGTTTTATACGAATAACTCATAAACTGTCATCAGATAATATAAAAATTAAAATAACTCAAAAATATATATAGTAATACGAAAATTAATTGTATAAATAACCGTAAAATATACAATTTACAAATTGTATTTCATTTTTATTTTTTATTATTTTTTTTTTGTAACTTTTAATTTGTAACCAACAGGATGATGGCTTATGGTCGAAACTATATTATATAGTCGTTGTGAATAAACTATATTAAATACTTTATAGTTTATATATATATTATATATTGACATTAGTTATTATTATGTATTCATATACTCGTAATATTATATTATATAATAATTACTATTAATATTTTAATAAGAGTATTGGTTTTTTTTTAATTTAAATATATATTTAATATTTATATTAAATCTCCCGAGACATAATCCAATGTAAAATATAAATGTATTTAATGACTTGGATTAACAATATACCCACACACATATTATATTGCTCAAACATGATAGGGAAAAAAATTTTTAAGTTTACTTTATACTCTATGATGTTCCACATATAAGATAGTTTGTCTAAAGTAAAAAAAGAAACCTTTACAGGTCACTTGGGGTCTTGAATAGCTGACATTCGGAAATGGTTTAAAGTTAACCCTTATACAAAAAGTTTTGCGAATCTATGCGAACTGTCCCATATCCAAGTTATCCAGTTATATATATATATATATGCGTATATTGTATATATAATATATACTATATATACATAGTGTACACTTACGTTCTCTTGTATAGATTTTCATTATTTTTGGAGCAAAATCGTATCCTATTGAATATACATTTTAAATGGATTTATTTTCTCGAAAATTCTTTATTTATAATCAAATCATAAATAGTTAGGTACCAGTTATTATTATATGCAATACAAGGTTATAGGTACCCATTTATAATATAAGTGTTAAAACTCAAAATAATAAAAAAATATTATCTTAACTATATCTTAATATATCTTCACTTTTATCGAAATTGAGGTACCTATCATGATTTAATAATGAATATATATATAATTATATATATAGACACAAAAATTCATTCTGATAGAAAATTGAAAAGTAAAAAAAGAACTTTTATGAATTTTAAATAAAATTACAACTATAATAATTTTAATTTATTTTGATATGAAATTATATTTTCGATATAATTTTCAGTGTCAGATACTGGATAGTACACAACACAACCAATTACAAATTATTTTATCGTAATTACTATTTTAATGTATTTTTAACTATGAAGTAACGCATTTTTTTTATGCCGCAAATGTATTATAATATTATAAACAGTAAATAGGTACCTAAGTATTGTCTATATTGATATTATAATGTATAAATATAAAACCAAGAAAAATATTAATCCATTAAAATTTAATTTAAAATCCGAATAACACGTAATTATTTTTAAATTATACAACCCATAACTTGAATAGATCCAGGTTTTCAATCATCCTACTATTAGCCAGATAAATGTTCGGAATATATTTAAAACTTTCGAGTAAAATTATAAAAGTTGTTCAATGAAAAACTTATTTGATAAATATACTATATAGTAAATATATTACAAAATTACTCATAATAATACCCTCCAAATAATTGGTTTTTAAAATTCATAATAATTTTAAACTCTTCAAAAATAAAATTAACAAATATAAAATTGTTTTGATACATTTCGTTAATATTAAAAACGAATGCTGTAAATTTCAACTGCATATAATATTTACATAATATAAAAATAATAATTTATACTTTATAGAATACTATAGGTACTAGTAAAATGTTCGTTATTAAATTGACAACATATTATCAGGGACCAAATATTATATTTTGGTATCAACGATACGCACTTTCTTTTCAGTTCAAAATGTATGGTTTTTAATCTGTAGTCTTTCTAATTTCTGATTACTGATAATATTATAACAATGGAATAAATATATTTGTATTAAAAAATTAAAATATACCAAAAATATCTTTTTATTTTATTTTTTTTTATTAAAATTATTTTCAAAATTGAACTTGAAATGTAATGTAAGTAGGTACTTATTAAAATATTTTATTCAAAACTTTGGACGTAAAAGTGACGAATATGTAAAAAAAACAAACATGAAGCAGTCCTGATACAGCTAGTTGGTAGATATTGGCTCATAGTCCACGTAGGTTTTCGTACAGGACAGTGCAGTATTATTAGCATTTTAGAATTTAAAGCAATCAGAAAAATGTTTCTGAAGAAAGTTTGATATAATAGATTTTCAATTAAAGTAGGTGCCCACTAGAATACATTTTCTATCAAGATACTCTTCACCCGTTAACTCTTACTTTACTCTTTCAACCCAAAAAAGTGTTTACCTACGTATACATATATACATTACATACAAATTACATTTATATACATGAAAAAAATTTAAATAAAAAAACGTCATTGTAAGACAAATACATTTCTCTCTACGCTCAGAATCCAAAATACATAATCCCAATACTCTTTTTATTCATATTTACCACGAAAAAATCATTACGTATGTAATTACGTAATACGAGTATGTGGCAAATTGGCTGTTACTTTACCTTATCCTAAATAAATGGCAAAAATTACAAACCCCCCAACTACGTATTTTCACCTCAATTATATAGACATGAAAAATATTTCAAATAGAGCTATTAACTACCTATTCTTATTTATGTACCTGATCCTGATATCTACATACATTATTTCAATAATCATCGTGATCTATACTCAAATATACTCGATTTACCGAATATAAAATCTACTAAAAAAAAAAATAAAGTCTAATAATAATTATCGTTAATTATGCCCTCGTATATTTAAAACAACGTTATATAGCTACTCTATACTGCAATAATATAATGTAGATAATATAACTGCAAGAGAGTGTAGGTATACAAAGAGTACAGAAATCCAAGGAAACGATGTTTTACGATTTTCTTCGTGGCATAATAATATTATGTATATAATAAACTACAATTTTAAACCGGGATTCTTAACCTTTTTGGGGTCGCGGACCCCATCGAAATATAAATAAAACTATTGCATATAAAAAAAATAAAGTATTATTATATATAAACCTAATGAAAAAAATTTCAGAATGAAATAACGAATTACGATATTTTATATTTTTACATATAAATAAAATACTATAAACGTAAAATAAATACATATAATAATATATAGATGTATTTTTATTAATATTTTTTTATTTTTATGTTCGTGAAATAAAACCAATAACTAAAGATAGGTCTGTATTTTTCTATTTTTCTTTTCAGTAAATTGCACGCATAAAAATTCAATATATAGAGTGCCTATAATATTCTATCGTAAGACACCCCGTTAAAAAAAACCGCTTAATATACAAAAATTATTTTTATTTTAAAAATGTTTGAATCAATAACTTGAATATTGTATTATGTAGTTACAGCGACTGAAGTGAAGTATTTACGATTTTATATGAAGAGAACGACATTGATTTTTAAAATTAACTTGAAAACACCAAACCACATCTTGGAAGGTGCCACTTATGAAATAAATTTTCCCCATCCTTCTTCGATCTTTAATTGATATCACAAATAATTTAATTTCAATCAACTTGAAAATAGGAATATTGATTATAGTTGAATAAATGAACTCGACAGCTGGAACTCGCTGAAAATGATTTTATTAAATATCATCCTCAGTCACATAATATATATCTACGAGTGACCATAAATATAAAACATAAAAAGTATAATGATATATTATAATATATAATTTTATAAATAAAATAGGTGGGTACCTACTTAAATCTTTTTATTTTAATTTTTAAATGTCTTACCTATATACTCTTATAATATATAACACCTGTACACATGTAATAATTTAATTATAATACATATTCTATTAAATTAAAAATGTAAGATTAAAAAAGGTTAAATAGATAAATAAATTAATAGAAATTAATGGGTAATTTAAGTATTTTACAAACATTAATGGTGAATGGTATTTAAAAAAATAATTTAATCCCTAAAATAATTATTTCTTTATTTAAATAGAAATAGTAGTTATTGGCTAATTCAGTTGACAGTTTTTTAGATTTGGATATAAAAGAAAGTTCTTCCTTTATTGATAGTTATAAGGTATTGCTATTTAACTACTTGTTTATAAAAGATAATTATTAGAAATACCTATTTAATTGTTCATCTTTTAAATTTCAGAATATTTTAGATATTTTAGGTTCCCATTTTAAAACTTAAATGATTGTACTGAAAAATGTTTTACCTAATAAATATGAGTTTGAAAATCTTAAACAACGTTATGATGTTTATTCCAATGTGTTATTACTCCAAGTTGCCATAACTATACCCATATCTCCAATAATTTGTGAAAGGTCCTTTTCATCGGTGCGTCGAATTAAAAATTGATTGAGAACTAGTAACACAAATAAATCGATTTACTAATATATAAACACTTTCCATTGAAAAAGACTTAACTAATATCATAGATAATAAGGTAATATTACATAGATTTGCTGCTAAAAACAAAAATTGATGTTAAAAATAAATAAATATTATATTTTCTTATGTGAATAGGTATAAAAATTATCTAACTTGAATATAAATTATTATATTTGTATAAAGTAATTATAAGGGTTTTTGATAGATTGGTGGAGTTGGGGCAAAGCAGCAGCGGGTTTGTGTAAAGTTTGAAAAATATAGCACCTCTTAAAATTTAACTCTAGGTGCGACTATTTTCAAGCTCTAATTTAGTACCCCCGTCAACCAGTCCTAAAATACTAAAAATAATGTGAAAAAATAACTGTTTCTCAAGGCTACGATGATTTGACAAAAAACCGGTAAACATTTATGCGATCGTGTTACACTTGAACGGTAGACTAACCGGTAACTAATGTACCTATGACAATAGTCAACAGACAACAAATATCAACACTCGCCGCTCTGTATGCTATTTTCCAATATAGACATTACAAAATTACTTCTTCAGAAATACTGAACAATTACATACAGAATGTTTCAGTACTTAAAAAAAATGTCGGTCGGACTTACTTTCGAAGTTATGGCAATTTAAATTTATTTCATACTATCAAATACAACATATTATATTTTACGCTACATTTCCGTATCAAATATGTGGTTTTTCAAAAATGTTTTTATTTACTTCGTAATAACCAAAATTTTAAAAATGAAGCTAGTTATAAAATCAGGTAATTTCTCAGCAAAGTGAATTCAATATCAAGTGATATTTTCGATTGAAGCTAAGCGGAACGACATTTGCGAGCGTAGCAAGCTAATGGAGCCGGCCACAGCGAGTGGAGCGAGCGTTTCCCCCGTCTCCCAACCATGTTATTTTGCAGGAAAAAAAATACAAGGATATTCATTTATTGTTAGCTTATGTTGAAATTACGCATTCCTGGAAAACGAAATCTCCCTTTTAGGTATATTTTATGAACTGTTGAAAACCGCAAATTAACACGAAAATGCAGCGTAAAATGTGTTGTTTATGTTGGTATGACATAACTTTAAATTGCCATAACTTCAAAAGTAAGTCTAACCGATATTTTTTTTAAAACACTAAAACATTCTGTATATAAAAACACAGTTTGATGTAAAAAAAATTCGAAATATCACTTGGAAGCTAAACTGCATTCGTTCCAACAAATGTAAGTAAAATGAATATTTAATATAAATAATGAAAATAATATATTTACATGTTAACTAGATAGTTGTTTTATGTATCTGAATTTTAATTACATTAATTTCAAATGTAGCCCACACATGAAACAGCTGAAAATAAAAATGTATATCATACAACTGGTTATTGTAATAAATTACTAAATTGAGGAATGGTATCTGGGGGTGTTGGGGCGTAGTCCTATGGGTCTGAGAGCATTACATAATTTTAGCACGACCAATATTTGAGCTCTAGCTACAACAATGAGGAGTAAAGTAAAAATTTTCGGATAAAAAAGTCGTTCTACTAGATACTTTATACCGGTCATTTTTTAAGTATACCTACCTACATATAGTTTTAAAAAACGTAATGAAAAACTACCGATCTTGACGAAAAATTGTAGTTCGACAATCAGATATAAACTTGTCATGATTACCGACTTATATATGTATTTATATGTATGTATACTGTATACACAATACAAATATTTAAGGAGAAGGAGTGAGTAGGAGTTTTTGAGTAGAAAAATTTCTGATTAAAATTTACTCTAAGATACTTTAAAGAGGTCATGTTTTGATTTCCTCGGTAATTTTTCTGTAAAATAAATCTACCAAAAATTATTACAAACAGGAAAATTGGAATGCCAGAAACTTGATATTTATACCAAATACTTACTACACATTTTTACTATGTCAATATATAGTAGACATCGTAAAAATTTTAAACTTTTTTACGCCACTTTTATGAAATTTACTTTAAATTATTATAACTTCAAAACTAAATTCTACAGCCAAATTCATATTTCACATATTTTTATTTTTTTTTCGTCCACGTAGGTACCTGAATCTAAAACATACTTCCCCCGTTCGTTCCCGGTACGGTAGGATATTCTCCTACCGTCATTTAGAGGGAGCAAGATGTGCAGGCACCACCACTAAATTTTAAAAATTGCCTGCCAATGTTCCAATGCGCCGCCATAATTATAATTGTGCCAACCAAAAAAATTTGATTTTTTTTTCTGTTTATTTACGCTTTTTAAAGAAGTATTTTCGTAGTAGGTATATGGTTAGAAAAAAAGTCGATGGCCTTAACCTTAGGACTTTTTTAAAGAAGTGTTTTTGTAGCATTGGAATGAAAAATTGCCTGTATATTTTTTTAAACGGCCCGGTGAAATGTTAAAATTGATCTTCCTAAAAACTCGCACGTTCAGGAAAAAAAAATGAAATGACGTCACTGATGTCCAGATACGTGCATTATACGGTCACACTAAATATAACATATTAGGTATTATATATAGGTAAAAATGTCTTCATTAGACACTATTATCTTTCGAAAATATTACTATAGGTATGTTCTGTGATACTTACCTATTGATTTTTTTTTCTATTGGCACAATAAAAGTAGGTAGGTACCTATGGATACAAAACAGGTCAACAGTAAATTTAATTTATTTTATATGCATAGACATATAAATATATGAATCGAGTCCCTCACATAGGTACCCATATATTTATGTGTCGATGATTTTATATTAGGATTTTATGATTTATGATTTTAGGTATTTTAAATTATAATATTCGTACTAAATAGGTATTTAATTATATTATGACACAGACTATAATGGACAGGCAACAAGTAACAAAACAAGACATAAGATACCGTTTTTGTTTTAACGAACATGTAATTAATAATAATTAATAACATCAAAATAATATAATAATCATTATAATAATAATTTTATTTATAAATAATGTAAAAATATTTATATTGATGCTGATGTATAATGTATAAATAATTATGTTAATTAGGTATATTATAATAATATTGTTTATTTAATTATTATAGTGACTGCAATCACGTCTTATCGGTCAAAGATACGACAATCATATGGTCCCAGAACATCAGGTCGTCTTTATCAATATTATTTTATCATCTCGAAATTCATTCGATGTCGTTAGAATGATGTTTTGACTTTGAAAGTCAAATGTGTTAAACGTTATATAAATGCATAAAGCAAGAAACGATACAGGGTCAAATCATCCAAATGGTATGTATGTATGTACTCAATCGAATTATTTAACCAAAACAAATAGAACCTGACACTGCGTTGTTGTATACGTACGTATTGTAACATTTGATAATACACCTAACAGTTTTTAATTTCTCTGTCTAATCACTGCACGGTTTCAACAATAATAATAATAATAATAATAATAATAATAATAAAAATCTCAATCTAACATTTACCAATTTCACTGCGTTGTTGTTGATGTTGTTGTTCAATTCACTTTCATTGTTTATGTTCGATAGCAGCAGTTTCCGGTAACTCACATTGCAGTAACGTATCTGATGTTAGTAGAAGCGTTCCTCCGGACCAATAATGGTATTCACACAGGTGGTAACCATCAAAGAAAAAGCGCCCGGAGCAAAAGTATACAACTATGCTGATTCATTTTGGTGTACGTACATTGTGTCGGTAGCAGCTGCTAGTGTCGCAGAAATGTGTGAGTACAGCTACTTTTCGATTGTTTCATATCTGAAGTTTCAACTATCAAAAAAATAGCTGGGTAAACGCCAAATTTAGAAAAATTATATTTTCTCATATTTTAATTAAATAGCAAACTTTTCTACTCCTTTCATTGGTGAGAAGTAATAAAAAACTACCAGAAATTCCTTGGACATTTATTCTAAAATTTAGTAGGTATTGAACAAAATATTGTTGAAAAAACACAATATGTTACGAATATTAGAGAAATTCTCAAATGTAATGTATCCATCTTAAAAATTTTTTTCTTAATGTTAAAAATGAAAATGTATTTTGGATAATCTAGGGCCTGGATTTATATGTTCTAAAAACCTTAGAAATACATATGCAATTATGCTTTTATTTTATAGAAATATATAAGCTCTTTAAAATAAAAAAATATGTAAACAAATTTTTTATATTGCCCATTATTGTTTTTCTTTCTTTTTTTTTGTTATTGAATTGTTATTTATTATTGTCCTTGAAAATGTAAACCGTGTTTCCGAAAAGCAGGCAGCTATACTGGAAGTTATACAGAGTATAGACAGGTAAATAAGTAAATTTATCATATTATACAAAAAAAGATTGGAAAATGAATTTTCTAAAATATGTAAATTGTTAGACCCATTTCACATCCATACTAAAATATACTGTAAATATTTGTTAGAAAAGAAATATAATCGAAATATTAATAATATGCATGATCTATTGATTATAATTTGAATTTGTGGGTTATCTAGCTACTTTTTGTGCTAGGTATTAAAAGAAACATGCAAATGCATATAAATCCTGGCCCTGTTAATTACTAATAGTTAATATCTAATATATGCAAAAAATACTAAGGCAAAATTTAAAACCTTCAATTTTTTTTTAGTTACTGCACTTTACTTTAGTAGGACCTCTGATATTATTATACAATAAATAATATAATATAATATATTTTGTTTTTTTGCAGTAACGTACCCCCTGGATTTGACTAAAACCCGTCTACAAATTCAAGGTGAAATAGCTTCTAGCAATAAACCTACACAGTACAGAGGTATGTTGAAAACTGCTATTGGCATTGTTAATGAAGAAGGTGCCCTAAAATTATGGCAAGGTGTGCCGCCTGCACTTTATAGACATGTCGTATACTCTGGCATCAGAATTGTAACATATGAAACTATGCGTGATGAACTATTTTTAAAAAATGAAGATGGTTCATTTCCAATTTGGTATTTATGAAAAGTGTGGTATCAGAATTTAAATCTATAAATGTATTTAATTTAACTTTAGGAAATCAGCTATTAGTGGAGTTGTGTCTGGTGTCATTGCTCAGTATTTTGCTAGTCCAGCTGATTTAATCAAGGTTCAAATACAAATGGAAGGAAAACGACGGCTGATGGGAGAGCCTCCTAGGTATAATTTATTATTAGTATTAATTATTATAATTTATAATCGGGACTGTGAATTTAATGCATTTGCATGATTTTTTTTTTTTACTGTATAGAAGGAAAGATAAGTTTGATTAAAATTTGTTTCGTATTGCTATAAATATATAAACAAAAATTGATCTTGCATATAATTTTTTGAACATACAAGTGCATAGTCTTACTAATATATTAAATATTTATAATTTCTGAACAGTTTGGGAGTTGTGTTATTTTTTACAATATATTCTCCACTTGTTAGCACCACTGTGATGTGAAGAAGAATTATAAAATATTATGTGCTTATAGTATCGCCTTAACTATTATTATAAATCTTATAATTTAAAGAATAGTTTTGTGTCAGTACCACTTTTTATTAATGTGTAATCTTGATATTTGTTAACTAATTTTTTTTTTTCAGGCTATAAGTATAATTAAGAAACTACATTTTTACATGATTTTGTAAACAAAATAATATGTGTTATAACGTTGTCCTTTTTCAATATCACAAATATAACTAATGTAGATAAGAAGTAACCACATAGGTACTAAGTTATTTTTATATCTTCTATTGAAATAAAATTTAGTTGGCTTTAAAACTTTTTACTGTTAATTTTTTATCTGATAAAAATTGTATACAAGGTGTATCTTTTTAACTAAAAAGTAAACTGGTCTTGACTAATACCTATTAAATTCTATTTTGTTATTAGTAATAATATTATTTTTATATAGGTAATTAATTTAATTTTAAAGTATAAATAAGTACTTAAATACTAGGTAGCAACCTGTTGTTTTATCATAAGACATTGAATTATTAATTTTTATAACACTTGAGAGTTATAATCTATAAATAAGAAAGTATTAAGTTATAAGAAACCTATCTTATTTTTACTATTTAAATACATTTAATTAAAAATATTTATGAAAATTTATAAATTACGTACCTATTTACAAATATTTTTTTAATAAAAGTTATATTTTCAATATTTATTTAGATGATGTTTATAAAAATTACTAATATGTAATTAAATATAATTTCATATATACGAATATTAAATATTAAAAATAATCATATTTATAATGTATAAATAAGGATAATAAATTAATATTTACGAATATTAAAAAGTTATATTTATAATACCTATTATGTACAATGTACATTGTACATACATGGGTAAATGAAAAATAAATTGTATACTGGACTGTGGATAGCAATATGCATGCGAAGTGTCGTGAATAGTGTAATAAAACAGCTCACTACATATACATGTTGTAGTGGTCAACATCAGCGCTCGTTATGAGGGATATTTACTGGAGGGTATGCGTGAACCTGACCGGTTTTCACTGGTCGACTAGGTATACTTGAACTGAAGAGAGTATAGTATTATATAATTTTAACAATTTTCTAGTGCAATGATAATATAATATTATTTCAAAATTATTACCATAATATTTTTTTGGTTTTATCTAGAGTATTGAGCACTGCACATGCATTCAAAAAAATTGTGTCTGAATGTGGCATTCGTGGTCTGTGGAAAGGCTCAATACCCAATGTACAACGTGCTGCACTTGTAAATCTTGGTGATTTAACCACTTATGATACAGCTAAACAAATTATTATGCATAAGACTGGATTACCTGATTCACATCTCCTGCATTGTCTTTCTAGGTGTATTTTTGTCGATAATTTGGAATTTTTTGAATTATTGTTTATATATATAATTAATTTTAGTATATGTGCTGGATTAGTAGCAGCTACATTAGGAACTCCAGCAGATGTTGTAAAAACACGTGTTATGAATCAACCGACTGACAAAAATGGGATGTAAGTTCAATCTCTATAAATGTATTTCTAAATTAAGTACATGTTTCTATTTTCCATTTTTATTTTCCAGTGGATTGGTATACAAGGGATCTTTGGATTGTTTGTTTAAGACTGTTGAAAATGAAGGGTTTTTGGCTCTTTATAAAGGATTTTTGCCTGTTTGGATTAGAATGGCTCCGTGGTCTTTAACTTTTTGGATGAGTTTTGAACAAATACGTCATATGCTCGGTGCTACTGGGTTCTAGAATTTACAGAGTATATTCATTAGATCTCATTTTGTTGTGTTTTCTTCTACATTGTTCTAAATGTTTAATATTAAAATATATATTTCAAACATTTATGTCCTCTATGCTATTATAAAAATGTATACTGTTAGAAAGAACAACTTACTCACTTTAGATATCTAAATCTAGATTAACATCTCTTAGAGATTTACTAATATAAAAAAAAACACCGAAATTCATAATTAAGCAAAATTTTAAATTATGCTTAATTAGGACACAACACCTATATTAAATTATCATCGTTTTTCCAACAAATAATATTAAAATTTTGCTCTATATTTCAGTCAATGTGAATTTTAAAATTAAATTAAAGTAAAATCATGTATTATCACATTTAAAAGAAAAAAAACTTAATTAATGATAATAAACTTATTTTCATTTCTGATATTTTAAATTTCACCAAAATATAAAAAAAATTAAAAATGAATATAGGTACTGAAAAAACAAATGTATGTACATAGATTAGATTAATTCATATTTTAATTTGATAATTTCTGAAAGTTTTTACCCTAAAATCCAAAGTGATTAAATTATGATTCATGATTATTTAGTATTACCTATTGGAAAGACAGAAACAGTGAGTCTTTTTGACGAAATAATGATTTTAAATAGTATACAAATAATGGTCATTTTTGGCTCTAATTCATTATTAGTATTGCATATATTATAAAATAAAAGTTATGTATTATAGTGTTAATGTAGTTACTTAACTAATTATAATCTATAATTAATAATTGGCCAAATAACAACTATTTTGTTTTGTAAACTATGATATGAATTTATCAAATATACCTGTCAATTGAATGTATTTATCTTTGATACGTACAAATTACAACATTTTTTTGAAAAATAAACATTATACAATCTATGAATTGTGATGCCAATTAAATAAAATATGTATTGCTAACATAAATCATCACGTGTTATTTAGTAATGCCGTGTATTATATAAAATATTATACCATTGAAATGATTACACATTCTATTCTGGAAACTAAATTAGTCTGTTTAATACCAATTTGTCAACAGACAAAATCAGTTTTTATATTTTGAAAATCTTCATAATTTGCTGACAGTGTACACTATAAATATGGAAATAAAAACCTTCTCAATTTTCAAACAATAAAATTATTGACAATTAATTTTATTGTATTAATGTTGATTGAGGTTGGCTGTTTAAAACTAGTAGACAAAAATAAAATGCAAATCTATTTTAATATAAAACGTATAAAAATATGTTTATTTCAATCATTAATGGTATTAATATTAAATATATATATATATATAAGATATGTTATTCTCTCAGTAAATTTTAAGGTATACAATTTGGATTATTTAGCTACATCACATCACTTCATTAAAAATAAAATAACTGCAATGCTTGTTGATGAATTGGATATCGGAATGTTGGCAAGTCGCCAAAACTTGATTGATATAACCGATTTATAACCAATGATCAAAATTTAAATTATAAAAAATTATACTAATTTTTTAAGTGTTCACTTTGTTTTTATGCTTAAATTAAGTTGGTGGAAAATGTTTTATTTTATCATACTTAAGTCATTATAAAATATTAATACCTAATTATATAACTGTTTTTTCAGTTTTAATAAATTCAAGTAAATTCATCAATTTACAATAGTGAATAACTAATGGGGCAGAACAACAGAAGTACGTGTTCCATAAACCACAAATCATAATTTTAAGGAACACCAAAAGATTTGAATAAATCATTAAATTACCATTCTTGAAAGGATTATTCAATGTTTTTATTTACGAAGAGAAAACAAACACCAGACATAAAATCAATGATACAATAATTCTACATATAAAGAGTACTATATTATATATATTACTACATTATACCATGTTATATATAGTATTCTATATATAACGGTATATAATGCACACAGAAGAATTATTAACTTTCAATAGATCACATAGGGTAAATAATTTCCTTAATACTTTTATATTATGTTTTAATGTTATTTTAGGATTTTATCTTCCATTTATATTTTATATGTGTTAATTGTTATTTTTAAGTATGTTTAAGTTTTTATATATATTTTTTTTTTTTTTCATTTATAGATAATATATAGAAAATTAAAAATCCCAATAATTTAAATATGTTAATTTTGTATTTATTTTTATATACATCCTACCTATATAAAAGAGTAAAGTTATATTCCATAATCTATAAGGTAAAAAAACTTATAAAGTTAAGTTTTATGCTACTAACTATACACAAATAGTACATTTTGTCAGAGTGTTTTATAGTTTTGTTCTTCAAGTAGGTAGGTAGGTAGGTAATTTAAGAGTTAGAATATTATTATTTTTTACAAATAAATAAGTTTTATGAACAGTTAACCCTGAGGTTTTCATAGGGTTTTGCTGTTCCAGCCCTGCTCGGTACCTTCTATTAGCGCTGTGCACTATTCAAGAGACCGGCAGGCGCCTGGCCCGCCACGGCGGAGTCGCCTCTCCGCGGCGGCCCAGCGTCGACATATGGAAGACGAACACCGGCCCGTCCCCGAAGGCACGGACCGTACCGAATTCACCGACGGGGTCTCACACCCCCACCCGTTACTTACGACTCCGGTCAGAAGGGAGTCTATCCTACTCC
>JAIPRL010002185.1:0-45527 GCA_025469235.1 Pemphigus obesinymphae | reverse complement strand
ACTGAGGCAGTAAGATTAGTAAGGGAAATGCATGTTGTTGGTAAGAGGGGGAGAGGAAGACCGAAAAAGAGATGAGGGGATGTGATGGCGAGTGATATGAGGAAGGTGGGAGTAAGTGAAGAAGATGCGGGAGATAGAGTTAAGTGGAAGTGTAAGACCAGGGTGGCCGACCCCAAATAGTTGGGAGAGATGGCGAAGAAGAAGAAGATATATTTTAGTACGTATCATAATATTTACGTGATAAAATTGTTTAAATAGGATTTTGAACTATTTATAGGAATTACAAATTATGGATTCTAAGTTTTTTTTGTGTTTTAAGATCTGAAGATTTTTCCCTTACCCCCTGGCTTTTTATGTTAAGAAATTGGTTCATAATTTAAGAAATATTGAGTATAATAAGTTTCCAGTTATCTCGAACACACATTGTACATAATATTATAATAATAATATTGGTATATATATATATATCTAAGATATTAGGATATACTAGGACATAATATATAGGATATTATCATTATATACGATTTTATATACAATATATTATACATTATTATATGTAAATATATGTCTTTATTATAATTTAAAATATATATAGATATAGATATCAAATATAATGTCGTATATTATGTAAAATTACGTATATATGATATGATGTCATGAAATATCTAGATTATGTATGTTTTCGGTGTTTTGACCTCAACCTTTTTTACACACACCACGTGTTGCGCACACCAGCTATATAATACGACTATACGAGTATATATGTATACGATATACGTATAATACATATATACAATATATATATAATATATACGATAAAAGATAAAATATGCTACATGTGAACGAAGTGAATATAATATTATATAAATGTAAACAATAATAGTTCATTCATCGACCACGATAGTTTTTTCTGATATTTTTATTATTTGATAAATCGATATATTGACATATTCTTCTCTTCAAATAATTTTATTTATTATTATACGGATATATTGAACGATATATTTTCGATTTTTCGACCGTTATGTAGATACCTACCTATATAAATTATACGAGTACATTTTAAACAAAAATCGAAAATAGGACCTCTCTAAACTAGATAAAATTTGATACCGGAAACTGGGTATAAGTAGTATGTAACAATTAGAACACTTTTTCTTATAGAAAAAATATATGCAGATATAAAAACAACACATCAAAATAAAAATCAATACATTTTTCGTTTGCTTAGTTGTTAAATTTGAATTTTCTTGAATATAGTTAAAATTATCTACGATTGACCTTGTATTAAGCTTTTAAAAGTCTTAAAACCTAAAATTAATAATTATTATAAGTATCCCGAAATTTAAAACATTATTTCGAAAAAACGTTTATGTTAATATTGTATTTAAATACATTTTCGGTGAAAATTGTAAGTCTTTAAGAGGATGTCAGTGCGGCCATTTTTAAGGGGTTCTATATAGACAATTTTAAGAAAAATTAAAATCTAACAATTTAAAAACTTTTATATACATTTTTTAAATGACTGATAATTAGTCCCATTACTATATAATTTTTACTAAGATTGTTTTTTGAATTAATACAATTTATTGAAAATATTACTTTTGCATTTCTCATTTATAACAACTTACAAATATCTTAGAAACATGAAACAAAAAACAAATGATAAAAAACAAAATCTAGTGCCTTTCGGAGCTGTTTTTCGATATGTGTATTTAAACATGTTTTATGAATTGTTAAAAACTCAAAATTTTTTATTTTTTTTTTAATATATATATATGTATTGTATATCATATAATCGTATAGATACAATTAATTTTAGTTTAGAAAATTATTTTGTTCTATCAAAATTATATTTATTTTACAATCTATACCTATCTATAATTATATATAAAATATATAATAATTTACCTATATAATATGATTCATTTATACAAATACAAAATTCGATATTTTTTCTTACCTTCGCTTCTGTATATGACATGATTATATTCATCGAATTAACGCTATAATGTTCTTGTTTATAACAACAAACATCGTCTACGGATTTCTGCAAATTCTATATTCGTATAGTATTATAATATTTCAATCGTATGTATAGGTGTATAAGTATGTATAATCGTATGTATAAGTGCATATAGGTATAGGTACTCGCATGTATTTAAGAGGACGCTGCTATATCAATCATTTTTAAAGGGTTCTGTGTATAGACAATTTTTAAGAAGTTTTTGAAATAATTAAAATTTAACAACTAAAGAGTGTAAAATAGTCTCATATAATGTACCACTTTTTATTGTTGTGTAATCACGACCTTTGTTCAAAAACTACTCGTGGCTTTTTGAACTCAGTTTGATCAAAAATGATCATAAAAGAGAAATAATTACATTAAATAAAAGATGAGAACTTAAACTATGACCGAGAATAGCGTTTTTTTCGATTAGTATATTTAAACAATTAAAATTGGTAATTGAAAATATCAAATTTAAAAAAAAAATTTTAAATCTATTTACTAAAAAAAATTTAAAGAACTATGTCCATGCATATTTAATATTCTTATCTTTTATATTCTGTTTAAATTTTGAACCTACGATAATTAGGAGAGAATTTGTACTTAGAAAGTGATAACGTGTTTTACTGTCATTAAAACACGTATAGCGTCCTCTTAAATAGACGGCGGTACCTATATAGGTAATCTATTTATAGATTCTGTTTATACCAATGATTTTATATTTATATTTTACTTATTTTAAGTTTGATACAATATTTAAACAGGGTTAATATTTTACAAATTGCAATATACCTATATATTATACAAGATAACTTTTTGATCTTCGACTTTCTAAATACATTATGTTGTATGTAACGATGAATTATGTAATAGTGTAGTATAATACGCTATAATTTTCAGTGGAATATTTTCATTATTTTTCTGGGGATCCATAGTTCACATTGTGTGTATTATTTAATAAAGTAACTAAATGTTATTATTAATAAGATCAAAATAATAAATTAGTGACAATAATATAGTGTGCATGTAGGTATAGATTTGACGAACATTTTGTGGATTGAATTCAGTAGGTATAATTTAATTTAAACGTATACTTAATTGAAAAGTTTGCCAATATAATAATTTATTAAAAATTCTTTTTTTGTTACCTATTGTTTTAGAATGGATCAATAAATATAAAAATGCCCAGTAAATATACGTCACTGATGATTTGTAATATTTACATTTAAATAAATCAAATATAATATACTTATATTCATTTGCAAATTAGCTATTAGTAAATATTTTTAGTATTAGACTATTTTATATTGACGCATGCAAAAGACTGTAAAATATTATAAAATATATATTGTCTAAACAAATATATGATTTGTTTGTTCACGTTTATATATTATAATATGCATATTGCATAGTAATTAGGTATCTTATTATATAACATATAATCTATGTATTTATTTTATTAAATTTTCGTTTTTTTAATAAGTAATAAGAGTAGGCATTTTTTTTTAATCATTTGTAATATTATAGGTAATGTCTCCATTTTTATGACAAATCGTATGAATCGTAAGTGGTAGGTAGGTACTCCAATCTCTTGATATTATATATTTTTGTGGCAATTCCATAACCTGCCTTCACTACAATTCTATACTGAATAGCAGTGAACGCGTGTCGAATAATCAATATTATACCTATTGTCACTTAAGTTTAATTAGATACATTAATTTACAAGTTAACTTTCGAGCGTTAAAAGTTAAAACTGAGTTGGTACTGTGTTATTCATGCATCTTAAAATTAAAATACCCACAATAATTTATCAACAATAAATCGGTAGCTATAACTTTTTTAATATAGACAATAGCTATCTGAAGTAGCTACTAATTAAATTATTTAATAAAATTAAAAGTAGCTATATAGCTTAGTGCAATATTAAAAACATAATTACATAATAGTTACATGATTTTGTATCGGAACATCGTAATTCATAATATTATTATTTATGGAGAATATTGAATTGAATTTTTTTTTTTAAATATTTCAAATCTATCTACATTACAATCTACAGAACAGATAATATACGGTTTATTTCAAAATAGATTAGGTTTATCTGTTTTTGATTTATACTGTGTATGTAATAAAAAGTGAAAACGTGTCTTAATATCCGTAGTATGTTACAATATTTGTAATAATAATAATATTGTGTTTTCAAAAAAGTTGTTGGTATTTTGGGATGCCCTTGCGCGGTGTATAGGTTTTTTTTTATCAAAACGACCCCATCGCTATACGTAGAATATAATATTGTATACAGTCGCATCGACCCGCACTACTCTACTGCTGCGCACTCTGTCTGTATTCCTGTGCCAAAACCTATGTGGAACGAATTATTTTTTACCACAACAATATTATCACAAAATAAATAATAGTAAATATCTTATTCTGTGGTAGAAATCGTTGATTTTACAACATAAGTACTTGAAAATTTAAATACTCCAATTTTATATTATTTATCAACATAATAATATCACGATTATTGAATATTCTATCATATTCTATAATATACGAAAATATAGAAAATATGTAGGTAATACATACGTGTTTTTGGTAACCACTGGCCTTTCCTTTATACTGCTGTGGTGAGTAAGCCGAATACAATGTGAACAGACACACAACCAGTTGGTGGTCGATGCGCGTGCGCGGTGGGGAAAGTGAGGCCCGGTGGCCCGAGCCAGCTGCTGCTGCTGCTGCTGCTGCTGCCGTTATCGACGATGCCCGTCGAGAGCTGTTCTCTTTTAGAGAGGAGTCGTATTTTATTACAAAAATACATCGCAGTTTCGACCACGTTGTATGCACGCATGCCCTCCAAGTCCCTGAAATTATGATTATATTCTATATTATAATACATATACTTTTAAAATATAATATATACCCGTTTCCTTTTTTAGCAAACAGGAGACTTCAGAATATTATAATATAGCGATTAATTACACAATATTATATGGGTACTTTATTATTTTACACAGCATTCAATGAACGACTACTTATGCAGCTTGTTATATTATTTTAAGTAGGACACGTCTTATCTGGAATTTTGAAATTATATAGCAATGAATACAAATAATATTACATAGGTATAGGTAAGTCGATAAATCACAGTATAATAAATATATAAACTATAAATCGTAGTAGTCGAGGGTGATTTTACTGCAGGTTAGGTGGTCAATATAATAAGCGGGAGATTACTCGTATATATGAGGGGGAGATGGAGTACCGTTACCACTTTACATATAATATAAAACGTGTAAAACGGTTAATAAAAACAATTACCAATGAACAATGTTTTATAGTTTATTCAAACTAAAATCATTTAGATCCCTATTTAAATTATCATCAAATTTTTTCAATATTATTGTAATAAAATATTTCAATTCTTAGATTAAAAATAAATTTAATGTAGGTATCTATAATGGCTATAATGCTATATAGAATGATGTAAATAATTATTGAGTATAATATCTATTATATAGCATATACTTTTTATATGTACTAGCTGTAAGTATGATTTTAGATAAAATACTACCATTTGTTTTTTCTTTGTAGTAAGTGTATTAGAGGTTCGAAAACGGTATATTGTCATATACAGAGGAAACAAAGAAAACAAAAGGGACAACCACTTCTTGGGTGGCGTAGGCAACAAATATGTTGCACTGTAAATACGTTTGACTGACAATATACACATATGTTTACAATAAATTATGTTTTCCCGAAGTCCTCGAAATGTCAATTCTATATGAATTTTATTATATTATTGTAAGATGTGATCGAGCTATATACATCTAATATGTTGACCATCTGGTTCAAAACTGCAGGGACAACTCGAAGAGTCTTAAATTTTCATATTTTTTATTCAATCAAATCAACTAAATAACACAATAAAACGATTATTGGTCAATATATACATATCCTTTTTTTATATAGTTTATCAAATTTAAGCATACAAAACACACATGTTGAAAGAAAAAAATTTTTAATTTGAATTTCAAGTACTTATTTCAAATAAAAAACGGGGATTTTGGAAATATTAACGATTTTTACCTTCTTCCTTAGAAAAGTGCATTTAAATCAAAAAATTAAATTTAGATATTTTAACTTTGGATACTTTGATCCAATGAAACATATTATAGATTTGATTTTTATAAAGTCAAATTGTTAAAAATTTAAAATAACAATAAAGTATCGATGTGCCAAGATATTGCTTATTTTTATTATTTTCTTATTTCAATACATTATTGAAATTATTACTCTAGAAATAATTATTAGGAGATTTCGATACAAAACAGAATATAGAGAAATTTTGAAGCATTTATTTGATTTTAAATTTTGAAAATTTTAAATGTATTACCACACTCATTTTATATTATTTAATAAGAATAAGGCATGTCATGAAATCTATTGAAAAGGTTATTGTAAAATTTGTGACCGACCGATTGTTAGGGACTAAATTTACAATAATTCGATCCATTCAAAAAAGGATTTAGTAAAAAAAAAATGAAAATGAAAATTCATTCAACTTGCACTTTGAAAATTTCTTTAAATATATATTTTTTAAATAATCAAGAATATTAATTATTTTTTTAGTTTTTCACTATTTTCTCGAAAATTACAGAAAATTTATAAATTATAAATATAATGACATTTTTAAAATCTGAGTTAAATTTCCAATTCATGTGTAGACGGTAAAGTATACAAAGGTACCAGCTATAATATATATATATATATATGAACAAGTTTACTGCAAAAAAAAAAAAAAATAGATTTCTTATGTATTGAAAACTAACACATTCCGTTCGCTTTGTTCAAAATCTAAAATAGCAACTGGCAATTTCAAAATGCATTTCACTATTTCAGGTAATAATTAAACATTTTTTCTTTTTTTATATTATGTCAATGAATTATTGAATGGTATTATATACTATATAGTAATAAAAAATAAGACATAAATTATTGGGCAGCAGAATTAGTCGCCATATGTAACTACGGCAATAGAATCTGCGATTATATAATTTTATCTTATCACATTTTATAATAAAAATATCTTTATAATAATAATAATTAATTAATTAATGTACTTACATATAAAAGTAAGTTTTAAAAATTTCTAATTTTAAGAGGAAAATACACCGACAATTTTTTAATGAAAAATTTACATTATCATTTATCAACTTACAAACATGTTAAAAATATGAAATAAAAAAGACATTTTAGCTAACAACATTATCTAGGGATTGATGTAACCGATTTTTGATATATTCATTTTACACGTTTAATGAGCTGTTAAAATATCATCAATTGTTTTGACATTTAAAATTTTTTTTTAACAGCTCATAAAACATGTAAAAATAAATATATCACAAATAGGCTACATTAGTCACTAGACAATTTTGTTCATTATAATTTATTTTTTATTTCATCTTATTACAATATTCTCAAGTTGATAAAAATGAAAAATGCGTATATATGAAAATCTTGATTTCACAACAATTAAAAATCGAATCAACCCACACCTAAATATAAAATCTTTGTTCTAAAAAATACACTGATAATTTTAAATATATACCATATTAAAAAAAATTAATTTGTATAAATCTGGATAATAAAATTTTTTATCTGGTTTTTACGAATAAAAAATGTTGAACTTTAGAAAAACCAAAATACTATCGAACTAAATTTATAGTGAGCTAAATCATCACTTTACTGATAGTGTTTAAAAAAAAAAAGAAAAGAAGTACCTAATAATAATTATAATAGCTGTTAACAAAATAGTTATTAACAATAACAAAAAGTTGCTATTTTATTTTATGTTAACATTTCGAAATTCATAGCTATTTTAAGCTATTATTTTTGCAGGAAAATATTATTATATTTCTTTTTTTAGATAGAACATTTCAAAAATAGGATATCGATTTAATATTCAAAAAAATTCAATATAAATACGAGGAATACATAGCCAAAATAATTGTTTAAAATAATATTTTCGAGATACAATAATAACCTCTTTTGAGTTTAATAACATATAAAAATGAATAACACACTTCTATAACAAAACATGTATGAATAGCGGCAATATAGCCCACCCACGACATTATACTCTTCTTGTACGCAAAGCGAATTCCCACTATTATAATTAATGTATTTGTAATGTAATCCGAATATGAAAATAATAAAATAATAATATTTTCCTTCTAAATAATTCTTACATCATTGTCACAAATACCTTTATCTTTGTTATTTAATTTATTAAAATAACAACTTATAATAAATATATTGCAACACAAAAAAAAAACGACTACAGTTAAAAGATTAAAAATAATTCGTTTCGATTTAAAATCAGAAATATATTTAATGTATAAATATATTTTATACTCATAATAAATTAGGTATGATGTGTAAAATAAATACTTCAAAATATATATATTTTTTTTTATTATTATTCGATATTTTTAATACGATATAGGCCTAAATTTATCAATATTATTTTATATTGATATATCGAACTTTTTAATTTAATTGGATTCGTTATAATATATAGGTATATTGCATATACTTATTATATTTGAACATCATTATTTTAATAGTTTCATACGATTAATACTGGAGTTATAACATTATTAATATTTTATAATATTATGCAACTGCTCTATTTCGTATATATGATTTGACTTTATTAATGAAAACTGAAATGTATATACTATAGTGTAGTATAAGTATATCTACTTTAATATTAATTGATTTTGAATTTTAATTAAAAATTATGAATATTTTCAATTAACAAAACTACAACTACCTACCCAAATAAAAATCAATAAATAGGTAGTGCATATATATAGTATAATATATTTTTTTTTATTTACAGTTAAATATAGTGATGAATAAATAAAAATCATACTATACAATATTATTAACGGTTAAAATTTTCACTAGATTATACGCACATAGGTATATACGATATACCTATATTTTATAAAAATTTCGTAACAAAGCGTATGTTTATATTTAAATAAATAATTTTAATTTTAATAAACGTTTTACGTTTTACGAAATTAAATATAATTTCAATAAACACTGCATGGGATAGGACAAGGACTAAGGTCTAAGGAGAGTAAGGATATGCAGTTGTTGTGTATTTGGTCCGTAGACCGTAGCGAGGTCAGTTCAGACAAGTGTGACCGCCTTTCATAGTTTTATGTACCCATTATACTATATTATATTTTCATCATACACATTATAAAGTTTATCATTTATATCACAACTAAATATTTTGCTAGGATTTTAGTTAAAATTCTTAAATATATCAACTTGTTCTTTTTGAGATTTCAGATTTATCTAGTAGGTATCTACCAAGTAGGTACTAATATTTAAAAAAATTCCCATCAAGAAGATAATCATTGCGAATACTATTACATTGTATTCATTTAAATTTTATGTATAAAATCTGAAAAAAGGATTATAATTTTAAATTTTAAAACAAAGATATATAATTGCATTCGAAAAACGATTCTGTATAGAAAAATTTGCTTAGGTAATATTATTTTTAAAAAAATCGTTTAGTATAATAATTTTATTTGTTATTTTTCCATTTATAAATATTTTCCATTATAGAAAGTAGGTTTTATTTACACTTAAAAAAACTGGGAAAATCGAAAAACGATCTCTTTAGTACCAACTATTCTAAATCTCTAATCCAAAACTCCTTCTCTAGCTCCTAGATTATACCCGATAATGTATACAGACATAAAAAAAACACATCAGTGTATAAACAAATATACATTCCTCATTTTACTTAAAATATATATAACAACAATAATATGAAAATATATAATAATATATAATAAATATATAATTATAATATTATAAGCCTATTACCAAATTATTCTCGAGAACAGCTTGTAGTCTTTTTTCAAATATCGTCTGATACAATAAGTTACAGTGTTTAAAAATTAAAAAGTATTTAAATAGTCCTAACTATTATGTCCAATAGTCTAACTATATGAGGCAATAATTTTTAAAAAATCTACGAGATGTTCTCAAAACTATTTGGTAATAGATATTCATTTCTAAATTTAACCCAAATACCACAATTTAAACAAATTATTAAAATAACATACATTTTCCTATATTGTTCAATAGAAATACAAAGACAGCTAATTCGCGGGGTTAATATCCTCTCAATATTAATCGATGTCAGTGATATCACTAATGCAATATATACATTTAATTTTTTTAATTTTAACAAAAATGAGGAGGAAATCGAAAGTTTTATAACAGAGGTTTTTAATTTTTGTAAAATTGCTTTCAATAGTTTTATATAACATTATAAATATAAATTCCTTTATATCGATCGAAAATTAAACGTGAGTATAAAAAGTACTTCGAGTTTATCGTAATTGCTTTGGTGCCAAATTACATATAAAATTATTAAATATTATCTCATTATTTATAACGTATTTTCTCCCTTACATATTATTAAAATTAATGTTTCAATATTGGATACTAATATACTATAAATCAGCGAACTTTAAACTAACTAAACTTTTAACAACCATATTTTATATCCACGATTCTCAAAAAGAAAAAATAATAAGAATTTTGCATATTATTTTAAAATATTTTGTTTAACGTTAACAAAATAACTCAAAAATAAGAATTGTTTTTATACAAATATGGTAAACATCACTTTATATTGGCATAATAATATGTCGGTTTAATAAATTATACATAATAAATAATACTATATATTATATGATAACAAACCTGCCACTATAAATGGACCACTAAAAGTAATAAAATACAGCTAACGCACTATAAAAATTTCCAATATTTTTATATTTTAATCTTATATAATATACCTACATTATACAGTGCAATATTTTCATTTATGTTAATATTAATTTATGTAAAAAATTTTATTTCTCAAATTTTAGTATGAAAATGTATTTTATTTTAAACAATACATGTAGTAAGTACTTGTGAGACATAATCGTAAGTACTTCAACGAAAACCGGAGAACAAAATCATTGCAACTAGAAAATACTAGAAAAGAGTAGATTACAGCTAAAATTCTTACTATGAATTATGATAGATGAAACAAAAGTTTAAATAACATATTGACTGCTGGTCGACTTCCATGAATTGACCAAAAGATGAATTCAAAAAATTATAGGAGAATATAGAGATAAATCTATCTGGGTATATCTTAAAGGATTGGCTTTCAACTTTGATGTCCAAAAACATTGAAAACGAAATTTTATTTTATTTTATTATATTGCCGATATTAAAATGTATATTACTTTAATTTTTACATATTTATATTTTACCTGAAGTGGGGTAAATGTAACCATGGGGTTAGTGTAACCACGCGTTATCATTAATCTGATAAGCATAATTTGGACATAATAGTTATCTAATCTCTTACTTTAGATTTCCCTTTATCATATTTAGCTATGAAAAACCAAATCAAACATCAAACATTATGATAGTTTAAGTAGTTTAAAAAAACCATTATATTTCCATTCTCGGACAGAATTAAAAGGTTAAACTTTGGAACTTTATCATAGCTGTACTTTTGAAGTAAACTCTATAATTTTTGGTAAGTAAACTAAGTTTTGTATGTAGATTTTGAATATAACTTCAGATTTGTTCTTATTCCTAAGCTTTTGTTTTGTCAATCGTGGCTATACCTTCCCCAGAAATTCTGTATGTGGGGCAAGTGTAACTTTTTGTATGGGTCTAGTGTAATCAGGTTGGTTACACTTGCCCCATGTATCTAAACTAAACTGAATCTCTTCAGTTTTTTTTCTTTTTGTTTATTTTTCTTTACTTTTTCAGTTCTTTAATGCAATTTGGAATTGTTGAAGTGTATTCCTTAAAATGGTTAGGAACTATATTATAAAAACAAATCGTGGTGGTTCGTATACTGAAGAAACATTTAATAAAGCTATTAGTGATATAAAACAAGAAGTATTAACTATTTATCTGGCAAGTAAAAAGTATGAAATACCTTACTCTACATTACAGAAACATAAAAAAGGATCTCGGGGTAAAAAAAAGTGTATCTCAAGGACGATCGACTGTAATTCCCCAAGAAGAAGAGCAACAGCTGGCAAATGGCCTAAATACTTTAGAAAAGTGGGGATGGGGTCTCAGCAGGAAAGAAATTTTGGAGTTGGTGTGCATCTATGTCAGAAGGAACAATATAAAACTCCCTTCAAAAACAAGTACCAGGAAAAGATTGATTAATAAATTTTAAAAACAGACATAGGCTTTCTACAAATTTTAAATTTTTAGCCGAATATTGATGTTTTACATTTTTTGCATATTTTGTTAAGTAATTGTGGAGGTATACAGAAAAGTTCATAACTCTGTAACGAATTAAGATATTTAAAAAATTCAAATAGTTCTAAATTCATGACATTTTTTACTATATATATACACTTGCCCCAGAAATGTATTAATGTACTGTAAATGGATATAATAGGTCGAGGTTACACTTGCCCCAAACCATGGGAAAGTGGAACCACGAAATACAAAATTTTCAAAAGAATTTTTTTTTAAGAGGCACATTGTTAAGTGAATAAATACTTATATTTTTAAGAAACCAACTAGTTGTATTTAATGACTAAAAAAGTTTCAGAACTATAAGTATAATAGCAACAGACAAAATGAAGTCAAAAGTGAAACTATGTCAAAACTTGGTTACACTTACCCCATTTCACATTAAATTTTTTTTTCATTTTTTTTTTCAAAATTGTTAAAATGTATATTTATATTTTATTTATTAAATTAATACATATATCTCATGATATTTCGCTATGAAGTGTTCGTGTATCGTTATAAACGGTAAGGTTGAATGTTATGTATAGTTGATCGGCGGCGAAATAGCCGTGTAGTTCGTTAAAATATAGTTGACATAAAGTTGAGTTGCATCTAAGGCTATAAGAAATGAAATATTATTTATATATGTCCCAGTACTATAATAGATATATACTTAGTTACCAAAGAAGCTTCTGGATTTTATAATAGGGTTAATAGAGCTAATTTCCCATAAATCCGGAAAAAATACTTTCATTTAAAGATCTCCAAAAAACCGAAAAAGAAACCACAAAAGATACAAAATAGTATGTCTAACAACCTGGTAAGGAGTCATAGTCCTTCGGGACCCACAGATGTTATATTTTTTATAGCAGTATGTTTTAAGAGATCTCTTCGAACATCATTAGAAGTGAAGTAATATATAATTATTAAGTAAATAAAAAAAGGCAACTTTAAGGACTGCAAGTCAGAATCAATCCATCTCGATGAAAGCAGAATATGAAGGTGTAATTAGGACGGAGTTGAACAACAGTTTCAACGGTAGACATAAAATGTTCAAATAATAAAGTGGATATTGAAGAAGAAAATATAAGCACCATTAATTAAAAACTCAGAGGACGGAACAACAATTAATTTAGAAAAGTTATACCAATGAGTTCTCCGCCACCCCTTAAACAATTTCTAGTATTAGAACATTTATAGATAATTAATTTATAAATATTGTAATTATTGTAAAGCTAAGTTCACAATTAAAGAAGAAATCGTTTAACCCAGTTCTTATGTAACTTTCGATTTTTTTAAAAAATAAATTGTACTTTTGAAATTCGTACGTTGTATATTTACAGAAAATTCATCATTCTCCAGCCATTTTAATAAAAATTATTTGAAAATGCATTACTTTTATATTTATTTGATACATATATGGTTATAAAACGATTTTCACAAAAAAGTATAATTAAACATTAGTGATTAATTTATATTAAATTTAAATGCATTAATTTACTATTCATTGAATAAGTATTATGATCAATAAAAATGCATATTGAATCAACTATACCTATAAAATAATATATTCACTATTATATATATATATATATATATATATATAATATATATATTACAAAAAACTTATATTAAGTACTTATATAGATGGATATTTTTTTAATCTTAATAGGAAACATAATAAAAAAAAATTATAGTAATAATTACTAAAATACTTTAAATGACAATTTATAGTCTTGGCAATGGTACAAAATTATTTAAATTAATTTAATTGTCAACAAGCTTTTTTTCAAATATTATTATACCTTAAGTAGGTAAAGCAATAATACTGCCAATGAACTCAAAGATGTTCCCATATTATATATATATTTTTTGATTGGAACTTAAGTTTACGTATATGGTTTTTAAGTACATATTATATGTACACTATACACAATATTACACATTTTAGTTATATTAATTATAATAAGTGTTTATAATAAGTAATTGATAATTTTAATATTTTTTAATATGTTAAATATTATAAAATTAATTTTATTTTAATAAATAATTAAATGTATATATCTACTCGTATATTTTATTCGTAATTTTTTTTAAAGTATTTTTAAATATTTTGAATACCTAAAAAAAAGTATTTTTTACGAAATTTAAATACTTGATTTCATAAATTATGTAATAATGTTTATTAATTCAGTTATCTCTAATTTTCTAGAATTTCAGTTATATTTATCTAAAATATAATTATTATGACACTGGATAATAAACTCGTATTATATTATGTTTATGTAAAATATGCATTAGCTTAAATAAAGTACAAACAATAATAAATGATAACTATATAATATAAAGTGTAATAGGTATTATGCATATAAATATATCATAAAATATATTATATAAATATAATATATGTAAAATATAGATTTATTTTAATTTAAACTTTAAAAATTACTCTTATTTGTTTCCATTATTCAAATAATTTTCTTGAAAAAATTACTATTTTTAATATTTTTTTTTTTATAAAACAAAATATAAGTATTTAGACTAATTAATACTATAAAGTATAAATTTCAAATTTATATACATCTATTATGGCATTAGGACCTTCAATTAACAAAAAAAACCTATATAAAGTATACAATGAACAATAGTGTATGAAAATATGTTAGAAAATTTCAAGTGTTCACATTTTGGAATGATTATTATTATTGGTCGATAACCTAGATTAAAACCGAAAGTCCCTGCAAATTTTGTTTGTCACGTGTAGCGTGTACTATTATTTTATTAATCACTCTGCAGAGTATGAGTAGAATTATAATAGTGTTCTACAATAATAATGAAGAATATCCTGTAAAATCCATGCATGTGATTGAAATGGTAAGAATTACATAATCCGTCAGGTTGTTGAACTGTAGAAAATTGAGAGATATAGAAAGCCTGCAAAAAGGCTACAAATATAAGACTGAGGTGGAAACAGTGGCCCGGCTAGAGAAGAATTTACAGAGATATGACTTAAATATTAATAATTATTCTGAAAATTATTGCAATAATTGTTATTGTGTTGTCACATTTATATTTATTTGATTCATGTATTATTTATTGAAATTATGTATAATATAATGTATTTATATTGATACTTGTATCTGTACCTATCTACCCAATAATAATAATTACTAATTAATGGGTTTTAGTTTATTTTTTAGTACTTACGCCAAATCTGCGTTTTCACAGTTTAATTAAGGAAGCCATATTCTTAGAGCGCACAATGTGGTCGTGGAATACAATATTGTATATCCTCGCCCGTAGTCTATACTCAGAACTCTAAAGAAACTCAACTCTCTCGAACACAGTATAAGGTTAGAAATTATACGAGTATTAATATATATATATATATATATATATATATTATATAGTATATATTATTAAACCTTTAGATATAGTTCTGTGTTTTTTTATTTATTATTAAAATAATCACTTTCGTATTATTATTAGATATAATGTTCTTATAAGTTTTATAGAATACAGAACGTATTAAAGTACTTTTTATGAGATTCAGTGGATTATTAATTGTTAAATTATTATAATAAGTAATAACATAAGCCAGCATGAATATGAATGACTACTGAGCAAGCATCAAACATTTTTTAAATAGTTCACATGCGATTACATAATATAGTGTTACAATTATATAGATTGTACTTTATATATATATATATATATATATATTGTATATTATACAGTTCCAAAATGTCCTTAGTTCCGATTTGTAATACTATTTTAGTCATACAGTGATGAATATACAATGTACATGTTCTACAGTGAATGAGATTATTTTCTACCAAAACTACGCCTTTTCCACCAAATTCAAGAAATGGTCAATATACTCTATTTTTGGCCAAACTGAAACAATCTATCTATACGATTATTTATAAGCCTTTGCAACTTTATAACCTACATAATTATTAAGAAATTGTTAAAAAATTATAATCAATGAAAAAAAAAATATATTTGTTTAAAGTTTGGCTTTAATGTTCATATTATATACATTTACGTGGAAAATATATATTATATTTCTATCACCCAATACAAGACTACAACCACTCAAAAAGTACTTTTTACAAGATAATGGTATATAAAAAATAAAATATGAAACTATACCTTATTAAATGCATGTTATGAATTATGTAATCTTTTGTGTTATTTAATAAAATACCTATAAAAAAAATGATTGGGCAGTTAACACATTTTTAATTTTTTTGAGTGATTGCAATCTTAATTTGGATGGTCAATAATTAATATTATATAATTTATATTGTTTTATCTTGTATATGTGCAGTTTATTCAATATCATGGTAAATAATATCATTTGGGCATTCAAACGAACAAATTCGTTATTAAATAGTACTTGTACATATTGATTAACTTAATAAACTTTGAATTTTTATTTATAAGTATTTACCTATAACTATCAAATATTGAATCAACTGCAGTTTTATTTATTATAGCATATTTTACTCGGCAACAACGGGATATAGTATTGGAAACTAAAAAGTAAAACCAGCTAGAGTATCCAGGTAATACAATATTCTATAACCACTAAAATACATAATACTATACTATTTAACGATTTATTGTCGTTACATGATGAACTTGATTATCGAACCAAATTGATTATCCAACATTACTATCACGAATTACATAACTTTAAAGTTCCACGCCTCGTCCATTACATGTTTCTTTATTCCTTTCAATAAACCTAGATCCACCACTTATCAGTCATCAGTCATCACTAATTATATAGGTACCTACATAATAAACTTTAAAAAATAATATGTCTTATGCAGTTATGCACCATGCATATGCTAATATTTAATCTTCCTTTGAGTAAAATGTTTAAATGAAATATTTGATTTATTCTTTAATTATAAATTATAATTAATATGTATTTTAATTTGTATTTTTATTTTTTTTATCACATAACATTTTATAAAGATGACCTTTTCTATTTAATAATAATAAATAAATAAAGTTGAAAGTTGTATAAATAATAGTTGGAGGTAGATTATTTTAATTTATTGGAAAATAAAATCGACTGTTTTTCAAATTATTCGCAGAAAAAGGTGATAGGTGTATTATTTTGGTTGACTTTAGTTTGAAAATTTTACATTTCTGCAATTTTAACAATAATTAATGGTCAGCGTTCATTTTACAATAAAATAATATATTGAGAAAAACAACGTACCTAATAAAATTTTTTTTTGTTATTTTACCAATATATAATAATACTATATGTGTATTGTGTAAATTATATTTGTAGTATTAGTCTTATAATCATAAGTACATCATTTTTTTATGTATATATGTATACACACTTTTTCGAGTATAAGATTTTGGATAAAGCTAGCTTACTAAAAATGCATTACAATATAGCCTATAGTACTTTAGAGAGGTATTTTTTCCCAGTAGGTAGGTATAGCACAGTCAAATTAGCATTTCAATACCGAAAATAAAAGTGTTTTAAACGTTAAGGAAAATTACTGAAAATAACGAAAAATGTATTTAAATACAAATAATAATAATGTCAGAAACTTGAAATATACACAAAATATTTACTAATCGCTTCAACACATCTAGAAGCACCGACGTATAGATGAGAAAACAATTTCAAAACGTTTTTGTAACTTTTGAACATCAATTAAAATGGGACAAAATCTTCATTTTTAAATAAATAATTTTTTGAAAATTGTTTTTCAGAATATTATGATTTAAAGTGAAAATTTTAAGTTCAAACGTATTCTTTTTTAAAAAATGTTTAATTTTGATTTATATTTACTCGATAATGAAGCGAATAAAAACATCCTATGATATACCTAATATATTAGGTATATATATGAATAAAATATGTTTTTAATACAAATTCTTCAAAATAATTAAATAATAATTGAATAACAAAATTAAACTTTTTCCTTTGAAAATTTAATAAGTAAAACATATTTAATTAACATTAGGTATTAGTCTTTTTTTGTTACAATTCAGAATTTTTAATGCTAATAGATATACAAATAATAAATAATTATAATTACATTTTCTGTTCCCTTTCACTCCATATTTTGCGTATAAACATAACTGTTTTCTGTAATATTAATTGGCAAATGTATTTAATTATTTGAAAGGGTGGGGGAGGGTATATAATATATATATTGTATGCAAAATATTTTTAAAGGATTTACTACAGTTTGCCTCCCCCCAAAAAAATATTTACCTTTAAGTTACGCCAATGATCCCGTATTGTACCGTATATTATAATGTATTACAATAAATGAACGAATATCGGTAATATACTAAAATCTAGATATATATATAAAATTATGAACTATGATATTTGACATGAAAAAAATATCGTTAATATTTATTTTATTAGAAACCACCCGTGTATAGTGTATATACCTAAACCTACATAGTCATAAAAAATTACACTTACGAGTAATAAAGTATTATTATCGATTATCTATAATAGATTACATACTTAGAAAATATTACTATATAGGTATTAGGTATAGATGCAAATTAATTGAATAATATACTTATATTCAAAAAGTGTTGACAATTCTTTTTTAAATAGGATGTAGGTACTTATAGTAAATATAATATACTGTTCAAATTAAATAATAATAATTAGTATAATGATGCTCTCAAAATTTAAAAAATGTATACTTCGCTCGTCTGATGGCAGACGCGTAGTAGGGGTGATAAGCACTCCACTCTTGCATGTGGATTATATTATTATTTTTCCTAATTTCCCCTATATTTATCAAATATTTCCGTAATAAAAGGTAGTTTTTTTACGCTTAAGGAAACTACTGCAGGAGCAATCGAAAAATGACCACTTCAAAGTACCAACTAAAACCAATTTGTTATCAAAAGAGCTCTTTATTCTAAAACTTCTAGTCGAAAAGTTGTAATAGAAAAAATAAATTAAACATCACTGTAAAAATGCTCTACTCTGCTGAGATTCTAAAAATGGTAAAGAAGCTTCATCATATCCTCTCAAATCAAGCATTGCTAATATAATTTTCCGTTATTTAGTTATTTCTGACAAATTAGAGCCAGAACGTAAAAATCATTTATAGATAATAGCATTTCCATGCAGTTATAATTATTTCGAATAATTTTAAAATATACATATATATATATTATGAACATTGATATTCAATATTCATTATACGGTTTATATATATGCCGCAGTTGGGTCTAAAATTATACTAAAAACCGCTATCACAATAAGCGAAACTTTCTGACATTTTGAACTTTTGACACTCATGGCGTACATATAAGTATAGTACAGTATAACAACACCATCAACGTTTTAAAACTCCATAGAAATTCAAATGCATATGTTTGCTCCGTCTATAAATGTATTTTAATATTTTAGATTCTGAGCGAAGTGAAGAATTTCTTGGTTTTACAATGTTTTTTTTTTCTGGAAACATCTTTTCGGGTAAAAGGAGTTTTGCCTCCAAAGTAACGTAACATGATATGACAAGTGATTTGTGATTAATAAATTATACGGCTAATTTTTAATTTATAGATACAGAAAATCACGTAGGTCCTTTCGCCGATCTAACGTGTCAGATCACGTACCTATAACTTTTGTATCATTTCCAAAATTTTGCTAGTGACAAAAGTGGAGCGTGCAGTACTTTTGTCACCTGTCATTTACTCACCATCGTAGATTAAACGAACAATATGTATTTGTTTATTTTGTTTATAGTCAAATTTGTCACCATAGTGCCCAATGGTTGAATTGGGAAGGGGAGCCACACAAAAAGAAGCCAAACATACTTTTCATTTTCTTCATGTTTAACATCGTACCCCCTTGTTTATTTATCAAAAAACGCAGCGTTCGTTTCAGTTTTTATTTAAAATTGTCTTATATAAAATATACAAAAACTGCATTTCGATGTATACCTATCTACAGCTCCCTCAATAATATATATTAAGAGGTCATCACACATGCGATTTTTAAAGAGTTCTGTATAAGCAATTTTTATGAAATTTGAAGAAAATAAAAGTCTCATAATTTAAAAATATACATTTAAAAATTAATTGAAAAATTGATCTGTGTCAGTACCACTTTTTATTGTTGTGTAATCACGATATTTGTGAACAAAACTTTTTTGCGAAGAAAAATTGTTTTCGGGATGTAGTTGTATTTAAAAAAACAAAAATTTGACACAATATTGTAGGCAAAATTATCTGTGTTCTGTCATCCTATTTTTTTCGATATCACAAGTATTCAATATTACAAGTAGTTAGATGTTATGCCGTCTTCATAAAATCTTCCAAAAAATGTATTTTACAAAATTAATAACTTTTTCATGTTTTTAAACGAATTTCATGTTTCTTTCAAAAAGATGACGGTAAAACATAGATAATTTTATCTACTATATTATGTCAAAATGCAGTTTCTTTTAATTACAACTATACCCCGAGAAAATTTTTTTCTCGCAAAACAGTTTTTTATGATAAAATAAGACATGGTGTGGCATCTTCTTATAAGGTAAATGTTTAACTGTTTTTATAGAAGAATGCCTTAACAGTTATAAAATAATTTTAAAATGCCCCTCATGGCTTACTTTTCCTTTAATATGTCCCGGAACACTGATTTTTTAACTTAGCCCAGAGTCCGTCTTTATTTATTTTCCAATTCAACTCACTGCAGCTATATAGGCAAGAAGCAATCATACTTTTCATACTCTATGTATACAATTTATAACATTCTATTCAGCTATCGATTTAATTAAAATATGTGTTTAATGATATTTATGAAAATAATCGATTTTAGTAAAAAAATTTCAGTGTGATAACCGATCGAATACCATTCAAATACCCACCTATATCATACAAATTACAAATATGTATACTGTATAGGTATCATAGCTTGCACAAATGTGGTGTACTTATACGAATATATAATATATTTTTACGTTGACAGTGGCAATAGCGAAAAATCCACATAAACAATTAATACAATCATATTGATGGGTAAATGAACATTTTCCCCTCGTTTCAATTATTTTCATAAAATGGTTAAATTTTCAATAATAAAACTAATTATTTTATATTATAAGTATATACTTATATTTTATAAATTTAAATAAATAAAATATCAGTCTCAGAGGAATGTGGAGCAGAGTGTGGTTTGGGGATATTGTGGGAACATCATTATATTAAATATTTACTTCTTAGAACTGAGGTATTGATTAATTACTTTGACTTTTAAAAAACATTGACTTAACACTTTTTTCACATGTACCCTCGAATTGGTAAATACTTTATAATAAAAAGTATTTTAATTTATTTTCTAATAGTTTCCTTAGGCGTAAAGGAAAACTTACTACATTTAACATTTTTATAAATGTGAAAATAACAAATAACATTTTATAATTACTATATATATCATTAGACAGAATACCTGGTATTTTAATTTCATGTATATCCATTTTCCACCCTTTTAAAATAGGTGTTATTACTAGAACCAGGATTTGTCCGCATTTAAATATTTGTATTGAGTGAATGCAATTCGATGAGAGTATGAAATGTGGAAGATTTGTTTAGCAGTGAATGCATAGGGAAAAAAGTATATATCGTATATTTTAGAAATAACGGAATATTTGAAGAATTTTGCAAATTTTAGCATATTTCGTAGAAAAGTTCATTAAAATCATTTTTTTCAATCAGTTTTGAATTAATTAAAAATAAATAGGCAATAGTCTAATTAAATTGTAATAAATTATAAATAATTATTAAATGTTGATATTTGTCAAAGAAACAGTATGCAATAACTAATTAATTATATATTTGTTTATATTGTTGTTTTTCTTGTTATGTTCTGTGAAATATCAATAAATCTATATTATAAAACTAGTAGTGTGAAAACTGTTTAAAAAGTATATAGGTAGATTATTATTATTTCATGACTTAAGAAAGTTATTATTTTAATATTTTTTGTTGGGATTTTAAAGTAAGAAATGTAGACGAAATTATAAAAAAATTGCATATAAATACATATATTTTGGATAAGAGCATATTTTACGCTAAAACAATATATTTTTAATATTTCTTGAAAAAATTATGAGTATATTTTAACGTTTTTTAATGCATAAATGCATACTGTTTTAAGCATTTAATTTATTAAAATATTATTTTAAACATAAGTTTAGACACCTTACATGTTGTATCCGTCCGTCTGTCCGTAGTTACTAGTACATATAGTTACAAATCATATTAGACGTAGATATATAGGTTAAACAAAATTGTTTAGAAAATTATAATTTATTATTTAAAAACCATTTATAGAAACCGAGTATTGAGCACGCTCTCAGAGTGGCCTTTCCGAACTTGTTTTTTAAATAATATTAAATTTCTAAATTTTTTAATCCGCTCGAAATTGTTTAAAAAAAAATGATTCAGCATTGCTTTCAAATTTGATATACCTATATTATCACCAGTATTCTACCAGCTAACGAACAAGGTGCTTCTATCCTCTACTGACACCTTTTTTGACTTTTTATTCCGACGCAGAATATTTTTATTTACATTTTGACGTGGGCATAAATATTGAATACCTATTTTAAATCCGTGTTTTAAGGTTTTAGCCCGATTTTATGTATTTTAGGTAATTTGAAGTTTTAAGACCTCAAAATATAATACAAGGTCAATCAGTCGTATATTACTTCTAAGTTCTAACTATATTAAAAAAAAAAAAATCAAGATACAGATAGCGGGACAACTAAACCACTTATATCGCCCCTAAAATAGTGTATTTTTATAATCTAAAATGCGTTTGTAATTTATATAGGTAGGTACCTACTTGAGATTTAATTATTGTACTTTTTACAAGTGTGACAAAAACGTAATTTAATACATCATTATGATATTAGTTAGGCTGAAAAAAAAAAAAAAATTAGAAGCTAAAAATATTAAAAATTAAATACCTAAATACTTTAATGATATATAGACCTATGAACATATCTAGAAAAGAGTCCAAGAGGTTTGCCCCTCCCTCTAAAAAAATGGATTATTTTAAACACTAAAAAAAATATTTATATAGTATATACTATACTGTATAAATATTTTTTACTGTATACATATATGTATGTAGGTAAACATACATATGCAATGTATACATAGTACATACGTATGTATACCATAAATAACTATACCTAAGAAAATATAACTAAGAAAAACTACCATCTTCATTCGGCGTATGACTTACATACCTACACCATATACATATTTACACGGTGTAGCTATATTTTAGATTCTAAAAGGAGCGATGAAGCTATTTCTTTTACAATGATGTTTATTATTTTCATTTTTATATTTTTCATTTTTCTATGATTAAAAAGAATTGAGTAGGAATTTCGAAGTATGTATTTGCTAACGATAAAAAATTGGTTCTAGATGATACTTTGTACATGATGTTTTTCGATTATTCCAGTACTTTTTTTAAGCTTGAAAACAAATTATCTTCTATACGGTGTATGACTTCATGCACTTTATACTTACATAAACTATATATTACATTTTTGTATTATTATATTGTGTTATTATTATTAATAATATAGTACTTATATTTTATTTTACTATTTATACTTATACGATGTACTTATTTTAACTTATAATATATTAATTATTGTACTTATTTTTTTACTTATTTTTATTTTAAGTGGGTTTCAATTTTTACTCGAAGCCAAAAATATTAATAAAATATATAAATATAAAAATAGACAACTAATTTGTTATAATGCATTTAAAGGGAAATTAAAATCAAAATCACGAGCAAAGCCAGGTATGACAGCTACTATATTATATGTAAAATATATTTTAAAAAGAATTTTTTTTAATAGCGAATTAGTTCTATAGTTAATATAGTATATATACTTATAAGTATTCTATAAAATTATAATTTATAATGTGTGAAAAATCTAATTATACATTCTATGTGCTAATGCAAAATAAGTATAGTTTTTTACTTATCATACCTTGCCGTTGCTGAAATAATGTCCGTTAAATTCTCAAAATCTGTCATCTAGAAATCAATAACGTATTTATACACGTCATGTAATATGCATTAAGCCACGCAAATGAACCTTGCAGTTATACTAATTACAAATGAGTAAAATTGATAATACTAATAATTATACGATGGTGTCAAATATAAATATTTAAAAGCCAATATTGGTTATACAAATATAGGTGTGTTAAATATTATATATTTGAATATAGGATCCTACGACCACATTATATAGAAACGTATACTATAGTAAGTATAGAATAATATAGTTGATACTTTATAACCATATCTAGTTATATCCCCCCCCCTCCAAAAATAAAATAAATTTATCGAATGCAATAATTTATCATTATTTTCAAATTTAATTTATTCATCACCAGTATCCTACCCGACGTGCGAAGTCCTTCCATTCCTACGAGAGAAGACTTTTACCCTCTTACTGGCCGAATTTTTAGATTCTGAGCATAACGAGGAAACTATTGATTTTACAAAGATATTTATTGTATTTTTCTGTAAGCGAATTTTCGACCAGAAAGAGCCGAGGAGGCACTTCGGCATTAGTATATGATATTGATAGGAAATCTGCTTTAGATGATATACCTATACTATATACATGGCATTTTTCGATTTTCCCAGTAGTTTCCTTAGGGAAGAAGAAAAACTTCCTTCTATACGGTGTATTTAGTAATGTAGTCATACACTGTATACAAGCATAATTACTGCAGTGTACGATACACGTATACTCGTATACTCGTATACGTATACTATACATAACTAGGGCAGAGGACTTGTAGCATTTGCATATTTATTTTACATTATTTACATAGTCACAAAATTAGCAGAGTTAGAAATAAATATGTTTTATGTTTGAACGAAGGAATATTTGCAATTTAATTTTTCATAAAAATGCATATTTTAGGTTTTTTTTTTACTTTTAGGGTATATTACTATATTTTTTGGACTTTTTGTTCCCATATTTTATGTATAGGTATACTTTTTAATAAAGACATAGCCGAAATAAAACTATCGTCATTGCCACCTCGATGGATACAATTTGTTAATTTATATTTTATAATTTTATAAACTCGTATTATTGGTTACGGTAGATTACGAACCGATAACATTTCCGTATTCGGAATTCATTATCTCAACTGTGGACTACAAAGTACAACCCCGGTTGTAAACTCCAGAATCGTAGAAAATTGTTTCTATATTTTTAATTTAATTTATTTACGATTTACTTATTCATTGCAACACTATAAACAAGATAAATATTTCACATACCTATTATTTTAATACCATTATATTCTTCACTCAATTCAAAATATTAAAATAATTCACATTTAATAATACAAAATTAATTTAAGTTAAATGCATATTTTTAGACCATATTTTAGGGGTTTTAAGTGAATTTATGCTTGCATATTTTGTGTTTTTTTAGAGTTCCGTGTTCTCTGTGCTATACATAACTACAGTACCTACAAACTACCAACTGTATAGTGTGTAGCTTACACATTTACATACACCGTATACATACTTATACGGTGTGTACTGACATTTTAAAATTTTAAATTCAAACGATTGAAATTGGCAAATATTGTATTAGGTATGTATGGTTTATATTTTATTATGTTTGTTGGCTACTAGAGTACGATTTCTGAGTTATTGTAATATTTAACAAAGTATGTATATGGTTGAAATGGAACGTTTATTCGGATATAACATATAGTATTATACTGAAATAATATTGTAAATTAAAATGTAATATGGTGACGATATAAAATTTTTATGATTGCTTTCAAATGCAATACATCCACCTCCATGAGAGTGTCCTACCTGCAACGACCTAAGTGTTTTCAGTCTCCTATACTGACCCAGTGACGACTTTGGGGGGGGGGCATGCCTCTCAAATTCCTAAAAAATGTTTAATACAACGATCTTTTTTTTTTGCTTATTTACGTGATACATTAATAAATTATAAATAAACCTTCAGGATGATCCTATTATACCTGTTATATAGTGATCTGTGGTAACTATAATAACCTTATTAAAATCAAAATCAACTCAATTTTCCCTCCACCTCAAAAAAAAAAAATAATAAATAAATAAATAAATGCTAAAGCCGCTACTGTACTGACCAGCTTTTTATTATTATACATAATATAATATTACTCTCAGCAGATAGATGTTCGTAGTAGAATTAAAGTTACCTACAGGAATTTATTTTTAGCAAAAAATTTTGATCTCTTATCGATTTGGGTATGATCAGCAAAAATTTAATAATAGCGTTTTCCATCTACTCATACTCATGTACACTTTTTGTGCAAAAATGATTAGTATCAACTGGTATCAATAGACAATAGAGCAATAGATAATGCGAATTCCATATAAAAGTATAGTAGTGTAATTAATAATTATTATTTATACGAGTGCAGAAAATTGAAGCAGTGACGTTGTCCAATTATCATTTATATTGATACACGCGTGTAGTGTAAGACCGTCTGCACAGTGCACGGATGTTGTGTAAACCTATGGAAAATGCTATAACTGTTTACGTAATTTCCATCCACAATCATATCAGTTCTGTACTGGATGTTATTGTGATCGCACGAATACAAGTCAGCACTCTGTCAGTCACTATATTAAAGTACATATAGACGTGGTCTTAATGTCACATTAATCGATCGCATGATCCCATTTTACGATTGAATATTAGGGCAAGAAAGTTCTTTAAGGAAGCATTTTTTTTTACTTTATTTATTTTAGGTATCTTTTGTTTAAAAAAAAAAAAACATTGTCTCGAAAATGTTATATAGTTACATAAGTAACATGAATAAAACTTATTTTGATTACTATTAATGGACTACCACCGTAGGTACTTATGTCAAATGTAATTCATCACTTTCGAATAGTCAATTCTACATTAGGTACCTACTATTCATCAATGAGAACACGTGCCCTATACCCAACTGCTTGAATTAAGCTAAGTAAAAGAAAATTCGATTGCTATCTATATTGCTTTTACATTAAAGTTCATTAAAATGTATAAAAGCTGGTAAGTGGATAACCTTATAAATTATTTTTGCAAGTGATCTTTTTTGCATTTGGAATTTTATTCTTTAAACAATTTTTCGAGTATTTTAAACGATTCGAAAAAATTATTTTTGACGATATTAATATTACAAATTCAATTATTTATAAAAGTTATTGATTTTTTTTTTTTTTTTTATAATTTAAAGTAATGACTGCAGCATATTTTAGAGTATAATAAAAGTAAGTAGGTAGAATAAAAAGAGTGTATAATATCTATTACCAATAGACTGGTTAACAATAAGACATGGTATACAATGAGAAAAATCGCTTAAAATGATATCAATATTGAAATACATTTTTGCGGCCATTCAAATATTTTGTCATACCATTTGTATTATGTTTAAAAAAGTTTGAATGGTTATATCAAATAAAAATATGTAAATATGTAATAAAATACATTTATGTGATTTGTGTTACCAAAAGTTGTTTTTAAAATTTTAAATATAACATTTTTATTGAAAATAGTATTTGAATATAGAAATCAAAAAAAAATGTTATAGTTAAACGATATACTCAGGTATGAGGTAATTATACACATATATATCGTTTTAAGTTTTTAGTTGCATCATTATCTAAATTACGTTATTTTGTATGATTTTGAAATGGTATACAATGAGACGAAAAAATAGGTCCACAATGAGACACTATTTTCATATTTTTATATGTATATAAATTGCTAAAATGAAAAGAAAAGACATACTGCTATATTATATGTTTTATACTTTTATGTTATTATTAATATAAATTATTTAAAAAAAAAAAAAAGTTTTAATTTATTGTATTGTGAATTTTTATACCTACCTATATTTAACCTATTTAAAATATTTTAATAATTTGTAAAAATATATTTAGAAGAGAGGTGCTCTCTCCTCTTGGATCAGAACTTTTGTAGGTTTATGTACTTATATTATCTATATTTATTTTTCAGAAGTAATGAAGTAAGTAATAGTAATAAAATAATACATTTCATGGGAAAAAATGAATGTCACAATGTGTTATCTCATTCAGGTGCGGATCCAGAACTAAAATTTGGGGGGGGGGTCATTTTTCAAAAGGACAAAAAGATAATACACAATAAAAAAAAATTTGAAGTAATTTATTAACTAAAATTAGAAGTTCATTAATTATTTTTTATTATATATATAAATTTACTCGCGGCTCGAGTATTAAACAACAATTAATATTATTATCGTCAATCAGTTTATATTAAATAAATCGCTATTTAATATTCTTAGAAATTAGATGGGAATTATGATTTTATGAATAGGTGGCGATGTTGTTTAAGGGTACACGATATAATATATGCGTTGTATAAAACAAAATCTTAACTATTTAAACAACATTTAAGTATCAATTGTTTAAAACATTTTTAGTGCAAAAAAAATCTGTGAAAAAAATTAAAAATGCAATTTATTCGAAGTATATCAATTTTAAGTAAACATAAAGGACCTAATCTTGATGTTTATTGAGGGGAGTCATGATCCCCATGACCCCTCCCTTGGATCCGCACCTGGTATCATTGTGTATTTGTTGAGTACACAGTGAGACAATTTTTTTTTAAATTGAATTTTTCAAAAAATATTGACACAATTTTTTTAAAAAAAAATATGTTTTTAAAACCTAAATACTTGTTTAAAATAAAACCAAAAATTTGAAAATCAAGTTTCACTAACACCTAAATTAAAAACTAAAACTTTATTTTCCCTACCAATGTGTAAACAGATATTAAATGGCCCCTACACGAACAATAATATTGTCAATATTCGTAATAATTATTATTAAAGCGAGTATTGATCGTATAGGATGATATTGAAACGGGTTGTCGATCATTGAGGGAGATTGATAAACATTTCGATTGACGCTTATTGACGGGCACAGTGTTCCATTTCTATCGATGGACCGTTTTAAAGTAATTATAATTATCATTTTCAAAAAATGTTTTTCTCCCGTAAAAAATGTGATTGTAAATGTGCGTGTTTACACTTTACATATTATATTATTATGGTGACAACTGACAGTAAACCTGGACAATCGCAGTCGTGGAACTGTCGTCGTGTAAATCATTCGACAGTAGCTTTTATGACAGTATGTCACAGCTCGGCCAGATATAGCGGCGACAGTGCTGTCATAACAGCGACTGTCGAGGTTCGCTGTCACCGTGTAAACGCACCTAAATACGTATATTGAAATTAGATTCCGCGACAATAATTGGCCGTCCCGTAAGGCTTTTTCGGGACACCGGTGGACGCTATGTGGGTACGCTTCGAAAACGGTACAATCCCGGCCAGACCGGGACGTCGTGTGGCGGCGACCCGATATTATGTCCTATACTCCATAATATTATTATCGCATACGGGTGTGACGACGCTGTAACGCGTACTGACAAAAACGGTACTTATTATAATATTAAACAAGTGCAGGGCACGTCACGTGACACTGTGCCCCCCTTTTGCCCGTGCAGGATCCTGCAATAATGCAGGTGCATTTTTATGCGATAATGTATGGGTACACTACACGATAATATTATACACCAAAATTATTATATAATATATTATAGGTACTTACTGTACGATTATAGGAGGTACACGTACCTACAATACGTACGCATATGTACGTTCAACGATAATCGTACGGTAAAAATTTTGTGATTTCATTAAATTATTATTGTATTGGCGGCATGAGAGCACGTTTATAGGGCGGCACGTGGTGTATCGCAAGCGACGTATACATACGAAAAAAATAAATATATATATATATATATATATAATATGTATACAATATGTGTATAATATTATGTATTATATTTATTATACTCCCTACCGCCTCTGCCCCGTCGTCACCTCACTCCATATATAATATTCTAATGTGCGTACATATTATATAAATCGCCGTTTTGTTTACGTTTTGCCGTCTCTTTGTGCGTGTGTATGCGTATGCATATGTGTGCGTGTGCGTAAATATTATGTTTATATATGTATGTATGTATGTATGTGTGTAATAATAAAGTGATCGGTCAAGGTCGTTGACCTATATAAATTCACGGTCGGGTACGCGACGGTCAGGAATGAGGATGCGGAAGGGGGTAGGGGGGGACAGGAGTCTGTCTGTCTCTCCCGACGGCGGCGTCTGGCACCCTCTTCTCCTCCACGCAGCGCTCTTTAACCACCACCACCGCCGCCGCCGCCGCCGCCGCCGCCGTGGTCTATAAACGCCGCCTGCTATAATAATGTGCGCGGCGGCGGCGGCGGCGGAGGAGACGCGACGACGATAATCCAAATAATTGTGAAAAAAAAAAAAAAACAACGTGTAAATAATAATAATAACAATATCAAGATAAATCCGCGAAGGGGGGCGAATATGAGTCATACGTATAACATATGGATTTACGAGTAGTTGTATATATATATATATGTGTATGTATATATGTATACATTATATTATATTGTATATAGTATATAGGTAGGTACAACATACATAATATTATAATTGAACCGAGTTAACGTTACAGCCGGCAGTGACACGTGTTGAGCGCGTGCCATTTTTTCGAGCGAATACCTCTATACCTACCTCTATACGTATATATTTATAATACGTACGAGTACTTGGATATTATAATAATATGGTGTTACCACCAGGCATACGTATGGTGACCCCACCGGACGTGCACTTTTTTTTGGTAGGAAAGTACTGTTTTTTTTTTCTTTTTTTTTTTTGTCGTTGCATCGTCCTATATGCAGTGTCCTTAACAATACGAAAGTTTACTGGTTTTTTTTTTTTCTGTAAGTATCACCGCGGTGTCAATACGTCGTGTAACATTATGTCGTTTTGTTAATTCTCGTAATTCGATTATTCACAATATTTTATACGTTCGACTCGATGCGTACCTATTGTGTTAGTATACAAGACACTCTATTTGGTATGAATCGCGGATGTAATAATATTATTATAGTACAATTATAATATAGTGCTGAGCATTCTTTTGACCAATCCGTAATACGGATCATAATATGCAATCCGGATTCTGGATTCAATCCGTTTCATCCGGATTGTTCATTGTTGATTTCGGCTCTAATCCGTCGATCCGGATTGTGGATATAATCCGTCAATTCGGATTTTAAAATATAATCGGCCAATCCGGATTGTAAATGTAATTAGGATTTCGGATCCAAGCCGTCATTATATTATAATATAGTATATGGATAGCTCACCATAATATAAAACAAGCTGCTCGAGAATAATCGCCTGATAGATGGCGATACAACAATATGAATAGAAGCAAATAATATTTCATATTGTTATATTTTGACGGCCGGCTGATTAATCGAAAAGTTTTTTTGAACTTTGGAGTAGAAATAAACCGGTTTTCATAATTTCCCACGACGAACGAATACTGAGTACCTACGGCCGGCCATTGCGACGTCGCCCGCTACTAGCGATTTCAACGATATCCGATCAAACTAACAACGCACAACAACGGGTTCTACAACGGTATACAATTTTTGTATTGCATCTATACTATATTATATGATCAATGCGGTAATAGTTATTAGGTATTAGCTATTCAATAGTAAGAAAACTCAAAATATGGATTTGGCAAAGTAATCCGTTAATCCGAATTCGTCATGTAATCCGGATTCGCCTGGATTAAATAGATTATAGAATATTTATCAGTCCGGATTAATTATCCGGAAACGGATTGATCCGGATTATGTGCTCAAAACTAGTACATTAGAGGCGGGTTCACAGTGTTGAGCACCTAATCCGGATTAATAAATATGATATCATACGTTTAATCCGGACTACACTATAAATCCGGATTGAAGGATTACATTTTCACTCCGGATTGACGGACCACACGTCGAATTCGGATTGACAGATTGCACGGCGAATCCGGATGATTACACGATGAATCCGAATTCCGAATTAGTGGATTACACGACTATATTTCGTATACGAGATATCACTGGAAAAATATTTTACCTGCACTTTTACGAAATATGCGCAAAACAAATAAATGATAACAACGACCACGATCGAAATACAGGTTAACCATTATATAGTGGTATTAAACTTTCTCATAAGTTGACTATTATATCGGCGGATTGGATCCGAAATTCGCATTATATTTTCAATCCTGATTATATTTGCAATCCGGATTGACAGAATGCTCAGTACTAGGCCATTTCACATCGGAGCGCCGTAAATTCTTTGAATAATAAATATTTAAAACCATTTTCTTTGAACATACTCTTTTTGAAACTACTTTTATTTGAAACTATTTAACCTGGAATCTTTAAATCTTGAACCAATAAACCTGGAACTGATAAATCTGGAACTAATAGTTGGAAACAATAAAACTTGGAATCTATAAAGTTTGAATCGCATATAGTTGGAAACGATACAATCTGGAACCGATAAAATCTGGAAACTATAAAACTTTAAAGCAGAATTATTTGGAAAATATAATATTTTAATTAACTAAACTCAGAATATCAATCAATTATAATAATTTATATCCCCTCCACCAGGAAAAATTATTTAGTGTTCATTAAGAGGTATTCCAACGTTATTTATTTATTGTCAGTTCAAATATTATATTTTCCAAATAATTCCGATTCCAAATTTTATAGTTTCCAGATTTTATCGATTCCAGATTTATAGTTTCTAACAAATACACATTCAATGTTTATCAATTCCAAATATATTAATTCCAGATTTTATCGGTTCCAGATAATGTCGGTTCAAACAAATAAAGATTCAAGAATTCTCAAATTCAAATAAATTCTTATTTAAACTAATATTATTTAAAGTTTTTGCATGGACCCATCAAAACATATTAAATTCAAGTTTCAAGTTTCTAACAAAATATTGACTACTGCTTGTCACTATTTGTTTTTTACTACAATGGGGTCCATGCAAAAACTTTGAATAATATTAATTTGAATAGGAATTTATTTGAATTGGAGAATTCTTGAATCTTTATGCACATGGCACATGGGTATTACTTGGTAAGTAGTAAATACTATGATAAAATGTCCACGCATTGTCATTAAAAAAAACGACACGAATCACGATGAAATGTGAACCCCCCTTATTTAGTACTGTATAATAATACTAGTAATTACTGTATACTTAGTATTTTCATCACAAAAATACTAATGGTGTATTTTACCTGTGTCCATGTGAGGGGGCAAAACAGATGTTTTTATATGTATTGAATATACCTATATATTATATTTTATTCTATGCAGAATCAAAAATGTTTCACAGTTAATTACTTATTTAACGGGTGATGAGGGGGAGAGAACGCCACACCCCTAATAAATCAACCTGTAATGAAATTATTTCAAATATTTAGTTTTTTTAAGGGATAGAAATAGAAATAATAGAATATTAAAGTAATATGCGGGTCAACAAAAAAACTTGTATTAATGGAGATAGCCTATGAGGCTATGAGAAACACTGTAATATAGGTAGTTTACACATTGATCAATCCCTTCAACAGGGGTGTAATTTCTGTTTTTGTTCCGGGTGTACAAACTTTTTTACAAGCCAATTTTAACATTTTACCGGGCCATTTTTTTTAAATGTATATATATAAATACATGTATGTAAATAATATAATCATATTATTAAAAAAATTCGTTTAGTATGTGACCTACCTGTATTATCGGGTTTATTATCTACCAAAACGATTATTTATACCTACTATTATTTTAGGTACAGAGACGGACAACCTATGCTTGCTTATATTTATAATTTTATTATATTAATATAATATATATACCTATTTAAGTGGTTTTTACCAATAGATATTTTGTCTATTGGTTTAATTATAATTTTAGTTTACTAAAAACTAAAATCCTACGAAAAATGCATGGAACATCAGCAAACATGTTGCCACGTCATTTAATTGAGGCATGATACCGAAGTATTAACAAGCAAGATACAATTTTTTTTACATTTTTAAGTGATGCACAAAAAGTGTATTGCCAAACATAATTTATAATAAAATAAATTTAAAACATTTTTTTATACACTTTTTTTTTTACGGTAGGTCATGCGTTCGGTAGGTCACATACTAAACGAATACCAAATATATATATTATATATGAATACATAATACATATTATACGAGTTAATTATGACAATCCATTGGAACATCAATGGAAGACCGATTATGAATATTTTCAAGTTAGTGGTGCCATTACACACCCTGCCACCTCCTAAATGATGCCCATGCCTTCAAGGGAGGGTTTATTTTATGATAAAGGAGGATGCATTTTTAAATTTACTTTTTTTGGATTTTTATATCTGGTCACCATAGGCATACGGTACATTGTTGTTGTGGTACGACTTATTGTGACTTGTGTAATATATACCTTATACTAATATATAATAATTGTAATTGTTTATACAGTGTAGGTACAATATAATATGTATATAGTTTATTGCATTCGGTGGTTTCGCATAAGTGTAATATAATATAATATAATAACTGTGTGCGTGTATAATATTATAATTATAAGTGTACACTGCAACTTTTCTCTCTCTTCGATATTTTCTTCTATATACGCGAAAATGTATATCACTACAATAATAATTGTCATATAGATATCAGTTACCTATACATCTATACATTCAACATTGTACGTACGAGCATACCTTATACAAGTTACAGTAGGTATAAATGTGTGTAAATATATTATATATTATAGGAATACCAGTAAAATCTAAGTTTGACCCCGCAGTAAATCCTATGTAGTTTTATACCGATTAATCCCATTGTAAATTAAATATATATATATATTGGTTGTATGGTGTACTAAATACCTTCACGCGAATAACGGAGTTGTGTATCGAAATCGGAAAAATAAATTTAGGACGAAAATTGATCGCGGCCATTCGAAAATCTTTTACCGCACAAACGTAAATTACATGAAAATATATTATATACTTATAGAAAAGTAAGTTGAAAGATATATAAAATTTAGAACCTACGCGTATAATACTATCAAAATCGGGATTTCTTTTTCTCTTGGAAAACATGTTATTTCATCCATCAGAAATAATCAATTCCGGATGCCGTTTTGTTAATAGGAAAATATGCAAATCGCAGGATTGGACACTATATACTAGCTTATAAACTCTGTAGGATGACTATTGCCAGATGGGGCACCGGTTGTTTGAGACTCTTTAGGTATATAGAAAAATCATAAGCATATAATACATATATTATAAATTTATATATAATACTAGTAATATTTTTGTAAAATAATGTCTTAATTCTTTAATATTATAATACTGAAAAAAATAAATGATTTTAGTTAGTGGGTAATAGGAGACTGTAACCTACCCCAAGACACTAGACAACACTATCTATTTGTTGATGTAATAAGAAAATAAACAGCGTATGTAATAATTTATTTCATAAGATATAATAAGATTTCATAAGAAATAATAAATGTCGGTCAGGTTAAGGCACTTAGATCGTCAGAAAGGAATATACTATAGGATATTGATGATGGATGAATTGAATTTTAAAACAATGATAAATTATTTCTTTCAGTAAAACTGTTTTGAGCGAGCTTGATGTAGTACTTACCTACTATTATAATATGTGATACATAACTATTATTGTCAAAAAAAAAATTATGACATGTACCAGCTAGGTATATAAAAGTTAAATACAAGTAAAATTGGTAAGTATCTAGAACCATTATTTTCGGAATAACGAGAAAATAACCACTTTTTTTCGATATTTTTCGGTACTTTTCCAAAGGTCTATTGAAAAATCGAAAAATTACCTCTTTAGAGTACCTTTATCTTAAATGTTCTACTGAAAAATTGATAAAAGTGTATAACCATTGGATCAAGTTTTCTGATCTAAAAGCTGTTCACAGAAAAACAAATCTAGTTTAAAATCTAAAAACTTAAATATTAAGTTATGATTATATAACTATATATATATATATCTAAAAAAATTATTTATTTAGAAATTATGTTATCGGAGCCTTTTTAAAGTAAATTTCCGTCTTCCAGCGAGGACTTTGGGTACCCAGTCTGACTTTGGAAAATCGTATGATCGTAGTTGATAGTTCTATTGACATGCGCACGGGACTCGGTTCGACATGGATATATTTGGAGTTGATTTATATATTTTAAAAGGAAGTTATAGTCAGTTCTCAGTTTTTCTCATATTTTGTAACATAATTTTAAAAAGTTGTGGATGGAGTAAAAATTTTAAATCTAATAATGCTTTTAATTTTGCCGATAATACATTATCTATACGTACTCGTATACTGTATATTTTGTAGAATGTTTTAAAAATTTTTAATTGACTAGAAGTTGGAATATATGTAACGCAAGCAGAGGCGAACACAAGGTAGAGTTTCGGAAGTTGAAACCCTCTCCGAAAATAGGGCAAAATAAAAAAACCGATAACATGACTTTCTCACAACACTAAAAATTAAACCAAAACAACGAAGGGAAATTACCTTTAATTTGTATATAAATATGTAAAATACGGTTAACACTAACATATCTATACTTTTAGTTAAATTTTGTCAGCATGGTTTTATTTTAAAATTTTGGAATAGCAGAAATTAGTTTTAAATTACTCAAAAGATAAAAATAAATTACCATATAATATATAGGTGTAATATAATATGTACCTACCCATAAATGACTTTATTTTAAATGTTTACGTTTTATATATTAATTTATAATAAATAATATATGAAAACATTATTTTAGTACATTGTAAGTTTATGAATTTGTACAAGTGCCTAAAAATAATATTATTTCCAATCGTACATGGGCAAATATGGGCATAGCATAGGTATACATTTTTCATTTTGGAAAATTATTTTATTCTGATTAGCAATTTCCAAAATAATGTATTAATTATTACACAATCTGTATCAAAAAATCTATCTATAAATTGTATAATAATAATAGGTATATAGGCAGGTACCTACTATATAGTGTGGATTTGTCTATATAAATACAACATTTCATTTTTTCAAAAACACTCCCCGAAATATTTTCCGCGTCTTATTATTATTTTATGTAACTTGGAATTTAGTAACCTATAGGTTTTAAAAATAAATAAATAAATAATATAAAGCTGGATAAACTTTAAATGATAATTTTTTCAAAACTTGAAATTTTCATTCTGTATTATATAATATATATCATACCTACCACAAAATTAACCATTTTTTTTTTTTACAAAATTAGTTATTGCACTAATCTGAACTTTTAACTATCTATGCTCCACTCAGAATGTTTTCAAATAAAATTATTATTTATTAAATAATTTTTAAATTAAAAATACAATGTATATTTTTTGATTTAAATAAAAATTGAAGAATTGAGGTTATTAGCGGCAAAATCGTTCTCAAAATTTCATATAAACCATAATTAGAATTATCAACTAGGTTTAAAATGCATATGCATTATGTAGGTACCTATATGTTTATATAAAATTCATAATACCTAAGTATTATGTTCTAAAACATTGCTTCTCTAAAAATCAGGTTTCTATAAAAACTCAAAGTTCCATCAAATCAATTGAACGCGGTACTATTACTAATATTTCCTTTCCCAATTTCTCAAAAAAATTGTAACTATTTCCTTTTAATTAAATTTCATCTTTATTAATTATAATATTTATAAATCCGAATATAAACATGCGATTTTATATTATAATAAAGCATATATTCATAAATATAACATGCCAATTCATCACTTAAAAATGAAAAGGTTCTAAATCAATGTTATTGAAAAATTGATTTTTTTTATATAGAACGATTTTTATATTTATTCTGCGACTATTAATCTTGAAATGTCTTTAATCCGGTAATTATTGATCAAGATATAGAATATCTAAAAGTTCTAACTCATGCAAAATTAATGGTCGTTTTGAACAATTCGTTATTTTGACATAATAGACATTTTTCATTCTCAGGTGACGATTGTTTAATGTTAAAATACCATAATATTATTATATAGTAGACAATATCGCCAATACCTACAAACTTTAAAATAAATCGAATAGAATATAGATACAGTTATACGTGTCAGAAATAATTAGTTAAAAAATTTTAAATAAATAATGCTTGAAATTCAAGAAAATATTTAATCTTGTTAATTTATAGGAGCTCAAAAATATTTATTTTATAATAATGTTATTTTATTAATATAAAATAAATGAGAATTTTCTTTTTCGTTCCTTGAAAATATATATAGGAATTCTATCATTATATATTATATGCATTCTGTTTATTTTTTTTTTTTATTATTCAATTTATTGGAAAAATATTATGCATTTTTCTTTATGACGCGGTATATGCAATTAAATTGTGATTAGATTACTATTAAAATTATAAATTAAATAAACATAAAATAAATTGGGATATATTTAAGAATGTAATTAAGCACTTATAACAATAGTATATAGTATATATACCAATTACCAATATTTAAAATATTATATATTATACGTAGAACTATAATATATAGAATAGTACTAACTCTTGAACAGCAAACTTATACAACTATATAATATAGTTAATAATTTTATTAAAAATCAATAACACGGAAATAATATTATGTAAATGGTCAACCCTGAAATAATGGAATTTTAATCCTAAAGTATGTAAAACATCATGAACATTCATAAATATCATAAATATTTATATATTATATATACTATATAGGTACCTGCAGGTGCATATTTATCTATACTAAGGCCTTATCATATTTATTTTTATTTTTTTGCATATCTATAGTTAATTTTTATTTTTGTATTGTTTTTCAAATAAATCTTCAAAATATAAATCGTTTTGATAAAATTTATCTACTAAACATACCTATCTACTAATTAACACTTTTTTTTATCAAAATAAAATTACTCGCAAAAATTAAAAAACAACATGAAATCACACTTAACCGCATTAATTAAATTAGTCATTTAAATATTTGATTTAATTGATTGTATCAATCAATGGTAAAATAATGAAATATATTGTATAACATATTTGTCATATATAGTACCTATATATATTATATAATATACCTACCTATTATATCTAATACATATATATTACTCTGGTACACACTACTCGTATAATATTTAACATTAAAAAAATATATATTAAAATGTATTTTTATTTATTTAATACATATTCTATTTTGTATAAATTTACATTACACTTATACTAATCTACTCGTTATGAAACCATATTCATACATTTAAGACGAGTATATAAATAAAATCAAAATGCTGCTTCAGAATAAAATACTATTTACAAAATACTTTAGGATATAATGTAAATATATATAGAAGAAAATTAAAATTAAACTTGATATATAGATAAATTTATTATTTTTTTTTATTTTTTCATTATATTATAATAAGTATACCAATATATACTATACCTACATGAAAAACATTAATTATCGAATATTTTTAAATATAAAAATTTTCGTTGGGCTAAAGCTATTTTCTTGCAATAAATATTTGAATTGAATTAATTTTATTATATTTTGTTATTGAATAAGGCATAAAGCTGGACAAATTTTTTTAGCGATTACCAAGTTACCAACATTGGCCAACCCTGATTTAAAATAATAATAGAAAATATTGTCTTTATTGTATATAATTTATAATAATCTACTTATAGACATTTATCCATTTTTATTAAAATTAAATGATTTTTGTTTTTCAATGAATCATTATATTGAAAATTAAAATTGTTTTGTCAATCGTCGTGAATTGGAAATCGAATAAACAAATTAATTATTAAATTGCAAAGGTACGTAAGTCAAAATTACAAAATTCTAAAATTTTAAACTTTAAAGTAATCGTAAACAAATTGGCAAACGATAATTGCAATTTTTCAAATTTATAAGTACTATAATAATAACAAATACAATTATTAATTATTGATAAAGCTTCCATCGAAATCCAAAATTGATTTTTTTTTTATAATTTATTTATTTATTTATTTATTGTAAATTACCTAACCTTATCAACATATATTACCTAATAAATTATTGAAAATTAAAATTTTGTTTAAAATGATTGCATTTTAAAAGAACAATTATTTTTTTTAGTATATTGATTATGGTCTTTAATATGATTTTTGCAGTATTACCTATTATATATTTTTTGGAAAATTATACTGATACTTATGCTTAACAATTATTATTAAAAAAAATTTAATCCGATATCCATATCTCGTATTAATATACTCGTATATTATTCCTCATGCAATAAAACTACAATTAAGTTATCAGAGTAATGTTATTATTATAATAATATTAATTATGAAAATATAAATGTTTCTATATTTTATGAAAATTTGTCAAGTTCTAAAGTAATTTTGAATTCAAATTTTTGTAAATATTTCAGTTTTGGGTCGTTGTTTGGAAGGCCTTGATTCTTAGCCGGACTAGTTCCCGAAAATATCCCTCGTGTCTAATGAGCACATGCATGCAGTATTCGATACGGAAATAGACCCTTGCCCTTCTGATAATGAATTCACTGCGGTCATTATAAGTTTATTTATTGTATAAATAAAATGTGAAGAACTGTTTAATATACATCATTATAATATTGGGAACCACTGTTCACGATAGGAATTTTGTCGATATCATGAATAAAATTTACAAAAAAAAAGATCTTCTGAAAACATCGTTTATACTTTATATATTACAATATCAGATTATATCGAGTGTAAATTTAAACATGATATTAAAATAAAATTATACAAGTTACACTAATCCTCAAATACATAACGTTTTTTTCGATTTTAAATTATAATAAATACACATTAACACTTAATTGATTAAATTAAATATAGAACAATACCTATTTTATAATAATAACAATATTTTACCAATGATATTATATATGGTTTTCGATATCCAAAACCACAAATTTATTCATAATTATCTCCTAATATTATATACCTAGTGACTATTATACCTATATAATATACATTCTATATAAATATTATGTTAAAATATCGCAAAAAAAAATGTTCATTTTAAATTATAGATTTTAAATGTAGGTATAATCTGCAATATTCAAACACAATATAACATCAAGCATTAAAACCCAATCAGAAATAATTTTAATAAATTAAAAAAAATTAAGTATAGGTACTTGGTAAAACGGAGTGTTCATCTGAAAACCGAGGTATTATAAGAGCTCACCAATACCCCTAATGGACATTGCGCCTATACCTATGATTATATCAGTATGATAACCTTCTTTATTAGATTCTAAACAAAACAAGCCACGAATGTTATTATTATTTTTCAGAAAAAACCTTTTTAGGGCAGTATATCTATACTTCAAAATGTGTTTTATGTATAGCTATACTTATATTTTACCTATAGCTCTTCTGTAAATTGTAAAATATATTGATCATGAAATTTTCAGTATCCAAAAATTTAGATAGTTCATTTTAGGGAATATTTTGTAATTTTTCAAGATTAAAAATATACATGATGGCAGCAAGTCCGTCGTCTATATTCAATTCTCGGACGAAATAGTGTACCTACATATCTATTATTATTTTATATTTGAAAGTAGAGATAAACCATTGCAGAATTCGAAAAGCGATTCTAAAAGTGAAGTTTTATATACTATTATATTTTTCAATTAAAAAATAATAATTAATAAAGAGAGCATAATATATTATGCTATGTTAGAATTATTTTTTGATAAATTAAATTTTAAGATAAATATTTATAACTTAACTATCACGTTAAATATACACAAAAAGCTTGTCAAATTATTATTTAAGAAATAAAGAATATAAGATTTATTTTGGAGAGCTTATTATAATATTATATCACTTTGCCTTATTCTTTATTCAGTCACTCATGAATATCTCCATTCTCTCCATTCGCCAACCCCTCTCCCATTACTTTAATAAGCTTCGGATTCGCCCCGGATATTCTATCAGATCTATCTGTTAAGAAGCTTAACAGATAGAAATTCTTCTAACTGTTAAGAATTCTTAACTAATTTAATTAAGCTAATTCTTTCTGTTAAAAAGCCATCGCTGCAGTTACAAATTTTCAATGAATAACTCACATTATAGTATTTCTCATTTGTATCAATTTACAATAATCTTGAAAACATGAAACAAAAATTATATAATAGCTAACAATATTGGTAAACGGACATTTTCCTCCCAAATTATTTCTAAGTTCTAATTAAAATATAACACACATAATCCTTTCAGTCACGGTGGTACGTTATACAAACTGTATCTAAATTATTATAATTTTATCAATTCTCATCATTTATCAACAAATTGTTTCATAAGAATTTAAAGTTTTGTTACAGAATAATATAATATTATAATAATTAATTATATCATAATATATGTATTACGTAAAAATGTAATTTAAAGCTAATGATTTTATTTTATTTGTTTACTACAATAATTATACATTTTTGCACTTTTATTTTTTACCATTAAGTATACGAATACTATAAGTACATTAAATTTTACTTTTTAATTTACATTTTTTCAAAAAAAAAAAAATTTTAAATATTTTTTTATTATATTCTTTCAATTATATATACTTATTTGATTTTGTTTTTTTTTGGGGGGGGGATGTCCTACTACCGGAGGGAAAATTTCACGGGGGGGGGGAATGTCCTACATTCAATAATATTATCTAGAAATCTAGTGCCCTATATAGCAGTGTTTCAATATATATTTTCGATAGGTAGGTATATTATAAAATTGGTTTTTTAACAACTCGTAAAATGTGTAAAAAGATACGTTTAAACATGTCTATATGTTAGTATATGTGCACATATCATAAATATAGAGCTAGATAATGCTATATAATTTATTTTTTGTTTCATCTTTCTACGATATTCTTAAGTTGATAAAAATGAAATATATGAAAGTAATATTTCAATATAAATAATATAATTGTGTACATAAAAAACAACAATAATAAAAAATAATAATGACATGGAACCATAAATAATTAACTTTTAAAATGTACCTACTTAAATATTTTATTTTTTAATCGTTATAGATTAAATTAGAATTGTTTTTAAAACTGTTTATATATATGTAATAGTATCTATAGAACCACTTAAATATCGAAGTGTAACGTCCTCTTAAACAATCATTTAAAAATATACTAAATAGTTAAATTTAAATACGGAGCAGTGCCCGCAGTGGCGGAACTCTGAGAAATCAGAGGGTCCTTAGGGCTTAGGATCCTTTAGGGGCCACGATATTGAATTTGTTTTTATAAATATACTTATACAGATATAATATATATACTAAGTACTTACTTGATGTATTAAGAAATATTATACTAGTATTATTATTTTATTGATTATATATATATATATATATATATTTGATAACGAAAAACCTTTTTCGCTGCATTCAATATTTTAAAATACTATATAATATTATAATACCTACAACAATTAACTTATTTTTTAACAAAAGTCCAAATTTTGTTCAATTTTTTTTTTAACTCAGTTAGTCAATTCATAAATTTAGATTTAGAAAAATGTCGATGGTAAAATCTTTTCCCAAGGTTCAGCAATTTATTTTTTAAAGTGTATATGTAAAATTTTTAATATTTTACTTACTTATTTAATAAATATGTAATAAAATATTGTTTTTATGTAATGAAATATACTATATTTATCTGCAATTAAACAAAATATCTTTATCAATAATTTACAAAAATAGTATTTTGTACGATTTTTCATCTCACAGGGTAAAAATAATCTTTTAATATAATCTATACAGAATACTAATTTAAAATTATGATTAATTTTGATTATAAGAAAGAATTTCAATAATTATTTTATTATATAAAAAAAAACTTAAGATATTGAATAAAACAAAAGTTATCCATATTTGTCAAATAGACAATATAGACAATAATAATGATATTATAAGGTTAGTATGAAAAAAATTCAGTGGATTCAGCTGGGGCCCGTTGAAAATCTTGTACCCCTGGCACATGGGCACGAAATTTGTAGTTGCACCACTGGTCTGACCATCTAGGGTAATAAAATACCCCTGAGGACTATAGTGAAGGGTTAGAGGTTTATTTGCAAAAATAAACAAATAACCACCTTACATCATGGCAATATACAAGATGTACCTGCATAGGCATAACTTGGGATTTTTCATATGGTAAATTGTAAAATATGTCAAATGTAGAAAAAATGTAAATAACATTTTTTCTAATTAAGTAGTAATAGTACCTATACAAAATAAGCAACTTAAAAAGCCGATCAATAAGAGGTGGGATATTTATTCGCTCGGTGAATAGAATACTGGCGGTGGATGTATTTAATTTGAAAACAATAATGATAAAATATTATTTTCGTCTTTCGACGAAACTGTTCTGAGCAAAGCTCAATGTAATATTATTTTCTGATATTTTTAGTATATTTCCTTTATACTTATAGTATAAATTATATGGGAGTTATGACCACCTACTCATGAAATAAGTTGGTAAAACGAAGTCTAGTCGGCAATAATTGGCAATTTAAGGACACCTTATGTCCGTTGGGACTCATGAAGAGAATTGAAGACTTTTTTTTCTAGGTTATTAATTTTTTCCGGAGAATTCAGTCGGAAAAATTAACTCTGATAGTGTCATACCCCCCCCCCCACTCCGCATACACACTCACAAATATTTATTACCTTGATCCTAAATTATCTAAAATCACTATTTCTTAAATTAAAAACACTTAATAGAAAGTTCATTTTTTTTTAAACCAATTAAAGGCCCTAACCTTTATGTTTGGGTGCCATTGACCAGGGACGTAGCCAGGATTTTATTTCGGGGGGGGGGGGGTCAAGTAAAAAAAAAAAATAATAATAATAATAAGTAATTTTAACCATTCTTATTATTTAAGGAAAAATCAAATTTGTAATGACGTACAGAATATGCTATAATATT
>JAIPRL010002184.1:0-64828 GCA_025469235.1 Pemphigus obesinymphae | reverse complement strand
ATATCAGAGGTAGTATAGGGGTAGCTTCGATAGTAGACAAAATGAGAGAGAATAGATTAAGATGGCTCGGGCATGTATTAAGAAGGGAAGAGACTGAGGCAGTAAGATTAGTAAGGGAAATGCATGTTGTTGGTAAGAGGGGGAGGGGAAGACCGAAAAAGAGATGGGGGGATGTAATGGTGAGTGATATGAGGAAGGTGGGAGTAAATGAAGAAGATGCGGGAGATAGAGTTAAGTGTAAGTGTAGGACCCGGGTGGCTGACCCCAAAGAGTTGGGAGAGAAGGCGAAGGAGAAGAAGATATTTTTAATTTCAAATATGCTTAAGCCCAACACATATAATATTGCATAATTTTTACAATATTATAATAGAAGATAGATAACAAACAAATATACTTTATAATAAATATAATTTATAAAATATAATAATAAAAAGTATAAATAAAAATGGCCTTGTTAAATTAATTTGCGTTTTGTTACACAATACACATAAGTGGATAAAAGGATTTCCGTTTGCATTAATTTTGGAATTGTGGAATGAAATAAATAGTTTGTCAACGGGCTGATTTGACCTGGTCAATCGGTTTGGAACACAGAAATGTATTTGACGTAGTAGAGAGAGAGAGAGAGAGAGAGTGAGAGAGAGAGAGAGAGAGAGAGAGAGAGAGAGAGAGAGACTGAATGTAAGAATTTGCGCTGGACTCTCACTCGAATGAAATAGAATCAGTTGGGTCCCAGATTACAAAGGACAATAAATAGACTTAAGGAAGCCGAGAGTTTAAATTCTTTTGAATTTAAACTTCGTCAGTTTCTTAGTAAAACTAAGTATTAATAAGAGGCGATCTTCACTCGGCTAGACTTCATATTAAAATTAATGTTTTTGATTTTTAATATATATTTCCATTATCCAAGTAAACATTGCATTTAAACATTTTGTTAAATTACAATAACTCAGAAATCGCACTCTAGTAGCCAACAAATAAAATAAAATATAAACCACATAATAATATCGGTGGATTTATAATATCAGTATACTCCGTATAAATATATACAGGCCCGTCGAGAGGGGGGAGACGGGGGTGATTCACCCCGGGCCCGGGATTTTCATGGGGGCCCGGATATATGAACCGAAATACAAACATTTTATATATTTTGAAATATGTAAGTAAGTTTGAATGTATTTTGATGGCTTCCATATGGTTCAAAATTCTCCAAGCTATAAATGAGAGAAATCTAATTCTTCAAGAGATGAATGCTACCATTGATGTCGAAGTTATGAACCTTGAAAGTTCACTTGCTGATTTGCATTTTTACTACACTTACTTTTTTAAATCAATTTTTTAATCATTGGTGGAATAAAATACAGGTTTACCACCATTAATAACTTAAATAAAATATTTTCATTCTTGTGGCAGTACCATGATATGTGTGTAGAAGAAATTCAAACGGCTGCAGACAATTGTGTAACAAAATATTCTGTTGACGTATCTCAACAATTGTCAAATGAAGAGTTACCCAATTGAAAAATATATATGAAGCAAATTTTAAATATCAACTATCTCTATTCGAGTTACCCCGATTTTCTCTCCACGGCCCTGTATATATATATACGCTGTATAGAAGGTAGTTATCCTAAGTTAGGTATAGTTATGTGTAGTATATATATGTTTGTATACACTATATATATATGTATATATAGATGGAATTTTTTCTTCTACCCTAAGAAAACTACTTGGAAAAATAGAAAAATGCTATGTATAAAGTACCATCTAGAACCAATTTTCTATTAACATCATACCAACGCTATAGCTCCTTCTCGTCTCTTTCCGGTAGAACATGTAGAACATTTGCTCCCGGAAAAAAATTAATTAAAAAATTGAATAAATATTAAACGTCATTGTAAAATCGCTATGCTCGGGATCTAAAATTTATGGAATTATTGAAGGAACTGCAAATAGGACTTCCCCTCTCCCATTCCCCTCAGAGCTACCCATAAGTATGGTATATTGGAGTTGGGCCGATAATCTTGATTTATTACTGGGTCAAATACCCCCCTCCCCCAAGCTATCTGTTAGTCTATAATATACAATTTCTAATTATTAAATAATAATATAAGCGATTTTAGGTCAAAGGCTGAAATTCAAAGAGGTATGATAAAATATATATTATAATCTGAGCGGAATATACTCGTACATTTCAAGATAATTTTACACTGAAAACAACATATACATTATATATTATAGGTGTGTATAAAATAGAACTATTTTCAGATTATTTACATAAATATATTTTTGTTATTATAATAAATATTTTAAACAGATGTGACCAAAAAAAAAAAAAAAAAACATGATTCTTCGTCGCTAAATGTAACTATTTATAGAAGGTGGTATCTACTACTTATATACAGAAGGGTAAAATATTGTAAATACCAACACTTTTTTCAAATTGACACTTATTTTTGGGTAACTCAATATAAATTAAAAAACATACAATGTCCAACACTATGAAATCTATAGTAATTGTATAATACACATTTTACATGTATTATAATTTATATTATATATAATATTGAAATTAAACATCTAAGTATTAGTAACCAATAAGTGACAAATTCATCGAAAGTCTAGAATCCACGAAATACCATATATATCGATGATCATGTCTATAGATGATTCCTACGAAGAATTTTTAAAGCTAATTTAATTAGAAGAAGTTCCCTCAAAACTTAGTAAGATTTTAAGAGAATGAATTAAAAACACCAGATGCATATAATCAAGCAAAACGAATGGTAAAGTAATAATTTTTGCAGTCTTATAAAGTATTCAAATAAATGTATTTGTAAAATAATTTTAATAGACACCTAGTTTTTATATTTGAATAGGTACGTATTTTTTAATACATTTTGTTATTTTATTTAAGTATTTTTTCAGATAAATAATTATAATAATAATTATAAATAATAATAATAATTTATATATTTATAAATATATATATATTTATTATCTGTATCAACTAAATACACCCACCACTGTGTAGTCAATAAACTAGAGACGAAATTAAAATTGTAAAGTTTATTATAGAATTAAAAAATTTTACCAAATTTATGAAAACCCTCTATGTGATATTTATATTTTTTTTTATACCGATATTTTATAATCGATTTATTGATTTTTTTATTGTCATTTGTAAAAGTCTTGTCATATTATAAATTATGTTCTACAGTCCTATATTGCAGTCTGCAGCAGTTAAATAGACGTTATAGTTTGTGATTGATTTTCTATATTACCTATTTCCACGTGTTAAATTATTCAGAAACACGAAACCAACACGAGCTAATTCACTTTAGTTTTTTTTTTTTTATACAATCCAAGATTAATATAATTCTTTGATGTATTGTTATCTCGTGTTGTAGTGTATATAATAAATTGCTAAAAAAATTGTGTATAATAATATGATCTTTCAAAAATAACTGTATAATATATACGAAGATAGACACCAAGTAATAAAAACTTTTAAAAGAATACATTAATGTAATATTATCTTTCGATTATGAGATTATTGTTATAATTAATTACAATCATCATCTCGATATTGTAGTCTGCGCAGACATTCATCGCTAAAATATATTATTACGTCAATCACTGTTCAAATAAATACAAATAATAATAATTTTACTTTTAATTTTGTTTGATAAATCTATAAATTGGCAAAATAGCTGCGAAAAACAGAAAATTATATTTTTTTAATTTTATTTTTTATATACAGTTTTTATTCAATATAAATTATTATATATCTATGCAATACACAGTTTTGATATTATGTCTATTTAAAAATAACTAGGTATTAATCAGTTTATATCTATTTATTAGGTATTTATTTATTTTTTATACTAGTTATTGCCTATTAAATAGAGAAAAATCCGATAAAATAGTTTTAAATATTTCACTAAATATAATAACAAAATGTTTATTTTTTACTTTCGATTTAAGTATAGTTGTAATTGTGTTACCTACTTATTTATATGCGATCCTTTCAAATTTCAATAGATTTACTGTGACATCGACTGACCATCATAAATGATATACACTGTGAGCAATTATAAATAATCAGTTAATGAATGTCGAAGGTTTGGTAATAACTGGTGGGTCAACTTTGAACGATCATTATATTCGTTTGATATAAAAAAAAAAAAAAATTAAAAAAAAAATACTAAATAGTGATGTTGTAAATTACTTTTGGGTCGAGGTTGAATCTAAAGATTAATATTTTTCAATGGCATCACAGACTATTATAAAAAAATGATTATAATATTATATTTGTGAAAGTGGATGATAAAAGTTGTTTGCAATTTTTCTCGTTATAAACCATTTTCTTTGGTTTTCGTATAAGTGTATATGCAGATACAAGGTGATTCATTTATAACTTCATTATCCTTATTCTGCATATTATTGATTTGTTTTAAATGTAAACCAATACACTTAAAAACATTATTTTCAATATTTTGATTTTTTATATTACTACTTTGAATTATTGTGAGCGTCATACTATATTCGGTTAATATTTTGAACATCTTGACGTAAGCACCAATCAATCAAAATCAGCATTCGAACGGGTAGTTTCTTATTTATATAATCACTTTAATTTATGCACTGAGGGTAATATAAGTAGTCTTTTACTTTAATATTTAATAATTTTTAATTTGTAAAAAGTCAGATAAATAGCATTAAATTACTTTGACTGAATATTACTGATTGATGTCAAATTATTTACCGGGATATGGATATCTTAATATTGTTTGACACTGACGAAATCTTATTACTCCTCTCTAAACTCATATAAAATGTTCAGTTGTGAAATAATATTTCTAGTGTGGTTCACATAATTTCACCTGTACGCGGGAAATATATTTACAGCTATATTATATACGGTCTTTATAAGAATCTTCTCCTGGAACGATTAAAACATATTTTTTGTTCCAAGTATAATTCACTACCTATAAACTATAATGTGGTTCATTATTTGTTAAATTATAAATAAGGAGGACATCAATAATACTTAATCATTTATTGATCCATTCATCAATATGACTATCCTAAATAATTGGTTGTAGCAAAGTGACATTTTCTTTCAATAATATAGATGCCCGGAATTTAAAATTAAAATAAATTCGACTTTTAAGGGGAAAAGGGAGAAATAGTTTTCAATTTTTATTCAACGCCCAGCTTAAACTATTAACTGGTTTTAGAAAGTATTGATTAAATAGGAAAACTGTTCACGGTATATTATCTATGTAGGTGTATAAAGTATTTATTAATAATGAGTATTAGTTTATCATTTTTTAGGTTTTTTATTGCTTATTAATTTATTGAATATTTATCTTTTATTATGATAATAATTTATAATATTTTCCTTCCTAAATCCCAAAAGGTTCCTAGGTATATATAATTTTCTGAAACTTGTATACATTTTAGTCTTCAGGATATTATAGACAATTGTTTGAAATACAATTTTAATAAGAACTGTAAAAAATATGGACACTTACTATTTTAACTCCAGGAAAAATTATGAAAATTATAATTTTTATTGCTATAGGGATGGGAGCTTTTTACTAGCCCCCATAAGATAATAATAATTTACATTTAATCTATTATTTTGACTAAAAGTTTATATCAATTGTACAATTATTTATGGGTTTGTTTGGATAGGAGTTTAACGAAAAAGTTTAGTAATTATGTTTTCAATTAGAGGATTACTTTTGAAGAAATTCGATATGTTGAATGTACAATTTTTAATAACACGATTTAGAATACGATTCATAATATTCTAACAATTATTCAAACATTCTATGTTATAATTAGTCTTATTGTTTATTGATTTTTATTTGTATATTTATATAATGTTTTAAAATAAAATTTTCATATTTTAAATTCGGTTTAGAGCGAGAATATTATCTTGGTTTTAAAATGATGTTTATTTATTTGATAAGAAACGACTTTTTGGATAGATGGAGTCCAGTAATAGTTTTGTGTTGAAGAGCTATTCTTAATTATATTTATATGGGATAGTTACTTTCAAGAGGTAATGTTTATTTTTCCAATAGTTGTCTGAAGCAGAAAGGAAAACTATAGGTACCTTTTATAATAAAAAATCATTATGAATCAAAAATGAACAAATAATTTGTCATAGTTACCGGTTTTACTATTTATTATTTATTTATTACATTAAGCTTTGATCAAAATCGTTTTATATTGAAATAATTGATTTATTATTGCTATCAAATTTAATAGTTCAATCAAGTGTATCCAACGAGTTAAGTGCTTCCACACCCATACTGACCAGCTTTTGGTATTTAATTAAAATTTTTTTAGCAAGAAATTAACTTCTAAGTTTATACTAGTTGTTACAATAAAATAACAAATTTTCGAATATTCAGACATATTTTTTTAGGTTTAGTAATTTATTTTAGAATTTTTTAGAATTTTGTGAAAAAATTAATATTTCATTTTTTTTGTTAATTATTGATATAAATATGTATGAAAATGTTGTTTATGTGGTTTTAATGATAAAACGTCGTTAAAATACAGATAGTGAAAGTTGGTCCATCGTCCCTTATCGGCCCTTGCTGACAGGATAGTCTATTATTATTATTTTAAATTTGAAAAGAAAGATTATTCATTTTATTCGAAAGATGATTCTGAGTAATGTAAAAATATTTTAAAAAACATTAAAAACATTTTTTTAATTACACTTTTATTTGTTATTTCCCTACATTTATAAAATATTTCTATTAAAAAAGGTAATTTTTCTTTACACTTAATTAGGTATATAACTAATTAAAACTAACTAACTAAAATTAAAAAATTAATTATCTCTTAAAAATACCAACGAACCAATTTGCTATAAAAAAAAAAAACAATATTATATAATATATTATATATAGTTCTGTTACACTGTATATTTTTAATTTTTTTTTTTTCGTTTCTTGCAATTTAACTATATTTCATGGTTTTTAATGCTATTAATACTAAAGCAAATTGTTTTTTAGGAACTGTTATTTTTCAGATCAAAAACAATTATTTGTATACTTACGTATAATGTTTATTGTATATAGCATATTAAGTGTAGTAGGTACACATAATTGTATTTTAAATCTGTAGATATACGATATAATTTATTATTAGTTTATTATAGTTATTATTATCGAAAACACGTACCGACACAAATATGCACACTATACAAACATTCAACTTTATAAGATATATTTTCCTACTATACCTATATAAAATTACAATCTGAATTTGATTGATTTCCCCTTCTAATCATTGTAGGATTTTTAAAAAGTTTTACCAAAATGTATTGCTTGACAGAAACGCGAACTACATATTTTTTATTTATTTATTTGTTTTTGTTTTTACTGCAACACGGACTTGTTTCCTCCATCATCCGCATGTCGTTGGAAAGTGTTTACATATATTTCACGACTTGCAAGTGAAAATGTATTCATAAGTACACACGGGTTGTAATACGTTTTTTATTTTATAGGCATTGATTATAAATTTCAACATTTGTAATTTATTGATACATCATAGATGAACTAGTACTGCGTGTATAATATCTAAAAACATGATTAAAATCGAGTAATAAATTATCATAAAATTATGGTTTCAATATAATTATTAATATACATCAATAAAGAATAATTTTAAAAATGTCGTAATTAATAATGGGTATTATATAAACGCTAATATATACATTATGGTGTGCGTATAAGTATCAAAATTACAAAATACAAATTTTTTTTATACATTTTCTACTAATACATAAAATAAAGTGAATTAACTGTTAACATTGATTATTAATTCGTTTCCTATAATTTTATTATCGTTTAACAAAATGACGACCTTGTTGGCATGATTACGTGATTATCGACATTCCTACATGAGTGGTCCCGAAGAATAGTCGCGTCAAATCCCATACTAAATATGTAGGTATAATATTGTATATACATACGTGAGTTTAACCAATAACAAACAATTTCAGTATTTTGATTTTATTTTTAACGTACATGTGTGTACCTATACTATAATATAGCATTATATTTTGGATGTAAATCGTGACTATTACCTTTGTTTATGCATTTAAAAAAAAATAGTCGGTTACATAAAATGCATTTGAAATAAGTAGGTAATACTTTTGTAATTTATAAAATATGTTTTTCGATCAAACGTCTTAAGCCTCGATTGGAAGCTACTGATGAAAAATGTAAATACAAAATGGTATTTTACTTAAAAAAAATTAGACAAAGAAAAAGCCAATTAAATGTAAGTTCATGGAAAAAATCCGCGACAAGAAAAGTCCACGATAGCGAGTATTTATAATAAAATTCCGATTTATTTTTAAGTTGTTGTAAAATGATATTTACGATTATATACACGGCAGTAAGATATTAGGTATACATAAATGTAATTATTTATATTTTTTTACATTATATCTAGGTACTTAAAATTAAAATTAATCAATTATAGATGACTATTTTTACTATTATGACGACAAATTAAATTCATTAGATTTATTCATTAAAATATGTTTTATGATAAAATGTATAATAATACTATATAATTATTAACTAATTAAATTATGAAATTAATTCATTTATACATTTTGTGTCATAAATTGAGAGAAAAATCAATTTTTTTGTTCATTTTTATTTTACCATTATATTTTATTCATACAATAAAATACATAATAAGGTATGTACTTATATAAAATCCAACAATACAAAATAAAACAAATTGTTATTATTATTATTACCTTTACGTCATGTTAAGTCATAAATTGCAAGTATACTACCACATACTGGATCAAAAATCAAAATGTATATATAAATTAATATTTATAAAAAAATAATTTAATTATAATTAAAAAGTAATTATATATTATTATTATAAAAATAAATAATATAGTTATACGATAAAGTATATTTTAATAATTTAATTTGAAAAACGATTTTTAGCTAAGTTCAGTTTAATGTAACATTTATCGTGTGTTTTATGATAATTGCAATGGAATACCTACCTATATATGTATATAATAATAATATGTTACTGTATCTTATAAATTCAATACCACAGAAAAAAAATGTTTTCCAAATTTAGGCAAGATTATCGTACAATATCGGTATAGATAAAAAAAAAACACTTCATTTTAAAATTATCTGTATTCTGATATATATATGAATATATCTGTATCATTATTCTGTATACAGTCTTCATTTCTCTATCAGAATCTAAAATTAGGTATAGAATTTTAAATCTTGTAAATCTTGCAAAAGATCTTTTTATTTTATTTTTTTCCGGCTCAAAAGGCCGATTGATGTTACCCTTGCCTTTATATCGAAATATTGAAGTTAAGAATGAATGATGGTTACTACAGATCATATATATTCTATAGAAAAAATTTAAATGTATGTACGGATTGTGAATAAAATTAGAGCTATTCTAGTCTTCATCATACAGTAAAATTGTACTTTTGAGGGTCAGTTAGTTTTTTCCTACAAATAGCATTATTTATTCTATATTATAATATTATATAAACAGGGATAGAATTTCAGGAAAATGTTCGACATTTATATATATATATATATATATATATATAGATATAGATATATAGATACTTACATTAATTATAATACTAATTATATTGTTTTTATTTTCCGTATTATTGTTATTATATATTGCACCGCAGACGAGAATATATTATGCGCATCGAATAAGCATCTATATTGCAGTGGGTGTCTATCCAGAATTTAGCGCGTCGTCTACTTGGCTCCCGGAAAACTGTGTCACGGTTAAATGTTATTATGATCCAAGTATTCCAATAGCACACAAGGCCTATATACATATTTTCGTGACGCGACGCCAATCAGCCTAGGTATAGAAGAACTGAAGAAGGTAACTTATTTATTTACTTACTTGCACTTCGAAGACTGTTATTTAGTACCTAATAATAGTTAATAAACACATTATTATAAGTATTATATTGTAATAATTTAGTCACATGGTTACAATAGGAAAAATTTATCGAGGACTAATATTGTAAGTTGGTAATGATATATACACTAAATTTTTCTGTGAATATTTGTATTATTATTATTATTTTTTTTTTCTTAAACTTAAGATGAGATACTTATGTTAATTATTCCTCTCTTCTTAATATGCTTCTACAGCCCATTATAAGGTGGTTCAAGATTGTCTGTTTCCAAGGAGTTCAATATAGGCAATATTTACATAAATATATGTAATATATATAGGTATCATAATATATGTAATCATTTTTTGAACAGAAAATTGTTTTCTCTGTGACAAAATTGTATGACTCTATCTGGTCCGATTTAAATTTTGTAAAAGGCTTAAGATTGTTTGATATATTTTTTAGATTTTAATCCAGGCGTTTTTCGAAATAGGAATTTCCGCCTTTGTATAAAAAGTACAACATTTTTAAAACATGCAAATTTCATTTAATCGTACCGAAATCAAAAATTCACGTTTTTAAAAATATTATTTTATAAAATTAGCATCTTTAAAATATTATTTACAGGCTTGATCTTGTTTAAAGTTTTTTTTCCTAATTTCGTATAAGGTAAAAAGGACCTAAAAAATATCAAAAAATTTATTGAAATGCCCGAATACTTGCAAAATGATCACCAAAAAAATTCGTTATTTATTAGAATAGAATATGACATATAGTTAGTATCATATCATAAATATAAAAAAAATTCAAATGGATTGAAATCTAAGCTTTATATTATGTATGTTTATATATTTAATAAAGTAATAAATAATAACACTATATTAAGTTATCCATTAGCTTATTTTTATGTAAACATTGTAAACTTTAAAATTTTCATTAAAAAATTATAACACTTTATGACATACTAAAATTTCAAAAAATCTAATTATGGAAATTGAAAAATACATTTACGCAGTTTTACAATATTGACCTTGGTACTTTTCGGTTATCGTCCACTTAGGTGCAGACTATTTTGTTTGACTTGAGTTCTCTGTTATAATATTAGTTTAGGTATGGCTTATTATACGCAGATGTGTATTTAGGAAAGGATTAGGAGGAGGGAGGGTAATTGTCTCGGTCAGCACATTTTTAAAGAATAGCAAGTATAACATAAATGACACCCTTTTTTTTATTCAAAAATACAAGTACCTAGGCAAAAAAATCCTTATTACTACACCATTGATTAAAAGACTTTTATTGTTTGTAAGTCTAATTTATGGGACACTCATGGTTTTTTTGAAAAAGAAAACCAAATTTTCAATTTTGGAGAAATCAATCGTTTTTGAGTAATTTCATATCAAAGTCTAATACCTGTCTAAAATATCTTCCAATTTTGCTATGAAATACAATGGTGCATGCCTTTATGGTGCACGCAGAGATGGAGCTAGGATTTATGACTTCCACCCGTGAAAAATGAAAAAATGTATACCTCAATTTTTACCTCCTCCTCCCTAGTTCCGTCACTGTACAAATTAAGATATTTTAGAATAATATTGAGGTAATATATGAGGTGTGACACAAAAATAACGAGACTTTTTAAATAAAACTCAAACTATTAATGTTATCTACATAACGATCATTGAAATATCATTATGAAACACTTATCTAAGTATACTATCTGTATAAATGAAATCGGTTTATTTTTCTTATATTTATTTACCTTTAAATTAGTGTGTTCGACAGTATTGCCGAAAACATATTAGAATCAAAAATCGAACAACGTATTAACATTAAATTTCATGTTAAATTAAAGAAAACTGCCACGGACTTGTTTTGAATGTTAAATGTAGTTTATATGGCGAAGAATGCATTTCACGAGCTCGCATTTTTGAATGGTATAAATGGTTTTTTTACGATTTAATTTTTGATCCAATCAAATATTCAGGGACCATTTTGGCACATACTTTTTTCATATTTAAATGTTCTATTAAATTCTACAAACACTTTCTCAATCAATTTTTACCATCTCCGCTATAGCTCTAATACTAAATCAACGATCTTGTTGAATTATTCTGTGGGTTTCTTCAAGATTTCATGTTTCTGGTAATACTGTCGAACACACTAATTTAAAGGCAAACAAATAGAAGAAAAATAAACCGATTTCATTTATACTGATAGTATACTTAGATAAGTGTTTCATAATGATATTGAAATAATCGATATGTAGATAACGTTAATAGTTTGGGTTTTATTGGGAACGTCTCGTTATTTTTGTTTCACACCTCGTATGTCTAGGAGAATATTTTCGAGTATTATCTAAGACGTCTCGTAGGATATTTGTAAAATACTAAAATAAAATTGGTTTAAGAGTGGGGGGAGGGTAGAGAGTTTGGGAATAATAGGTATTAATATTATATTTATATTTTATATAATAAATGAATATCACCATGAATATGGATACTAAAAACAACCCATTGTGTTTATTTGTCAATATAAATATAGCATGCAAATAAATACCCTGTAAAATGGTATGATAATAAACAACCTTCTTAAACGTGTGAGAAATATTTACATATAGGTGCATTGTGTGACTTAAACTGATTATGATTGAAATGATATTTTCTCAAGAACAACGATTTTCATTGTCCAATAACTGACTGTTTATCGAAATCGTTCCCTTCGTGAGTTATATAAAATAATATTACTGTACTATCGAGCTGTTCCTATACTACAATACTAATTAGACGGTTTCTCACGATTAACGAGTATGTCTGATTTACTCACATAATGTTCTTATACAGAAATGCAGACATTTTATCCATGATTACCTAGTTTAACGTAATAATGTATAGAATATTATGATATTTGTCGTAACAGTGTCTACTTGTTTTTAGTCTCCAGCGATAATAATAATCTAGTAGTTAAAACACCTACATAACTATATGAAATATATATACCTACAAAAAATTAAAAATATTTGATAATTTCCTAAATCCCATACTATATATTCGACAATTTCAGGGTGATTAATTTTGAGGCGATATATTTATCCTTCTAAAATATATATATCTATATATTGATTTTATTATTGGTTTTGTATTCCTAGTAATTTTGAACCATGTTTCGTACTTGAACATGGTTAGTGACGTAAGTTTTTTTTATAGGATGTTGAATTTTCCAGTTCTTTATTACATTATAACACACAAAAATGCTGCTGTTTCTTTCATCAGGCTGTGTGTTTTAAGGAAAACACCATATTTGAGCGTGATGCGTTTGCGCAATCATTTGAAACTTATAGTGTCATCCTTCGATATTGTTTGTTGTTATGTTAAATCCATTAAGTAAAACATTTCATGTTTCTGGTGGATAACAGGGTGGTACTGCTCGTCTTCGCCCTCTAGCTTTGACATACACTTACTCGATGTAGTCACAATCGTAAACCTCCAGAATATCTATACATAGACATTTTTAAATTAAATTTTTGAAAACTTATTTTCAACGATTCAGAAACAAAACAAATTAAAAGTATGTTATAAACTATATATATTGTGATGGACCTTTTTGTAAAGTAGACCATTTTAGAAGTGGACGTTTTTAAAAACAGACAAAAATACAATATTATATATAAGAGTTAAAATATAATATAATATAAGTTCCGACTGGCGAGATTGGGGAATGAATTGCAGCTTTTCGGTTTTGTTAAATGTTAGGATTTTTAATTTTGTGATACGTTATATCCGCTACCAAAGAAAAATATTAAATACACCTCTGCTCTGTATTACACTAAAATTTAATAACTACAAATTAAACTTTCTATACAATGTAATTAATATAATGCATTTATACTTCGCATTATAAATTATAATAAAATATGTAAAATATTACCATAATCATAATACGAGTACCTATGTTCATATCTAATCAATCAGACTCATCTAAGTATAGGTATTATATTATATTATAATAGTTAACTAGCAAATTAACATATTTTTTACTTGAACGCGACAATGATTTATATATAGTACCTATATATATAGTTGACCTAAATAGTCATCGATATAATTTTGATTCAAATATGTAAACATAAATAGTAATAATTTTTTTTAACTTCTCAGTTTTATAATTGCGTCATATATATATATATATATATATATATACGTATTAATCGTCATCTTTAATTTTAGGAATTCCAACTATGAAGGGATCGTATGAAGAAGGAATAGATCTTTTTAGTTTAATCCCTGCATCAGCGAATTATGTGGTTTAAAAATGAAAAGGTTCTAAAAATAAATCTAAATAAAATTTTTTTAAAAATCACTTTATGGGAAATATTTTTTTTTTTTGCGTTGATTTATCTTAGATATTCTTTAATCTGATCAGTATTTACTGATCTTTAGAATATAAAAAGTTTTAAATATAATCTTACATCAAATTATTTTTGTTGGTAAACACGGCATTATATCACGAATTAGGTACCAGATAATACGTATCTGGTATTAACCGTATATAATAGAATGTGTAGATTTATAAACCGTACACGGTGTATGGTGTATTGAAAATACGACTTATAACAATAACTACATTATACAACTTATTACTTATAAATACCTATACCAGGTATTTGGTATGTATATTATATTATATACCTACCTATAAAGTATCTAATAGTTTAACAATATGTATTATGTATTCAAATTATCATCAATAAAAATAAAATTAATGTATAATAATATATTTAATTTGTTTACCATATTTACTGAATGAAAAATAGACGAAAAGTTTGTTGCAAAAACACATTATTGTAAAATCAATACATTAGGTACAGTGGCGTATTTTTAACTTTTTTTTTTGGGGCTCCCAAATGTATTGAAAAGCAATCATTTATATAATCTTTATTATATATTTTACTAGCTTTAGGGGAAAAATCGCTTAGTTGACAGACAAAGGACTGTTATTAGATTGTTGATAAGAGGGTGGGTTGTTGGGTCTGTACATTATTTTGGTAAATAATATTCATTCAAAATAAGAATTTTAAACTTTTTAAAATTTTTAACCTCAAGTGCACTTAATTTCAATATTTTTAGAATATTTTTGTAAAATACTTTACATCTTATGGAAAAAATAATTTTATCATTAAGCATGAACAGAAACAGGTGACCAAATGATTTTTCAACATTACTTATATATTTTTATATTCATACGTTTTTCCTAATTTTGTAACAATAAAATTGTATTTTCTGATTATTTTAAAATATTTACTTGGAAATTAAAAATAATTTCAGTTTAATATTTAGGCACAAGTATACTTGATGAACAGTCTTTGACAGAAATATTATATAAAAACAGACTAAAGGACAGGTCACGAAAATTGTAAAATATAAGATTAAGCATTTAAAACATTAATTTGATATACTTTTAACTTTTAAGTTTTAATTGATAAATTTTCTTTAAATTTTAAAGTTGATTATTTCTTAGTTTGACAATAATTAATTATTAATGTACCTAAGAACCATAGTCTAGTAATAAGAATAAAATTATTCAAATTTTTATTACCAAAAAACTCCAACCACATTTATAAAATAATTTTAAATGGTAAATACATTAATTGGAGACTCAAATACATTTAATAGAAAATATATAATATAATATATATTTTAATCATTATTAAAATCCTTTTTGAATTTTTTTTTACCTTAAATAAAATACACACTCTGTGAACTTTTCAAGTGTTTAGAATCAATATTTTCGGATTTATTAGGAAATAACCATTATTTTAACCAGTATTTTTTGTCCATTTTTCAAAAACCGTCAAATTGCAAAATTCTATGTCGATTTCTGGTCGATAAATTGGCCATAGAAAAATACAAAACAAATAATTGTCATCGTAGAACGAAAAAATATTTTGCACCGCTCAGAATCTAAAATCTTCATTTTCAATTGTATCATTTTTAGGGCATTATTATTCCTTTTTAATTCGTCATCAAACTCTATTTCCAGTTATCGAGTTAAAAAAAAAATGTTATTTAAAAAAAATTAATTATAGGTATTTAAGTTCATAAAATCAATATTTTTTGATTCTGGGGGGAGTCCAGTACCTTAGACCCCTCTGTAAATACGCCACTGGGTACCTACACACTTCACTTAATTATTTAAAATCTAAAATCACAAATTATATAGAATTATCTTAATCTATACATCTAATGAGATTATTTTTATATATTCCTATTTTATACTTAGGAAATATTCGAGATAAAAATGATTATTGTCCATTGGTGGTATACGGTTGCAAACGATCTTTATCGGAGCAACACCTTTTATAATGTATATAATACGATTATCGTCGATTTGTATTGTTATATATATATAAATATTTTTTTTTTACCAATATTATACTATATAATATTTTATTATGGTAGTGCTAAAATACCCGTAGATAATAAAGAATGACTATCTACAATAGATAGTATACGTGAAAATGAATTTATCATAAATGTAAGCAATTAGTAAATACTTACACGACTAAATCATGACAACAATTGTCAACTGATATGTGCTGATATCGAATAAAGATTATTATTTACGAGGGAAGTCCGAATCCGCAAGATGTTATAATAGTTGGGTAAACTTTGTCATAGTATTTTACGAAATAATACTCCAATTCTATTGCTAATAAGTAATAAGTGTATACCTACATATAAATTACGATACATAAATATTTTTTCATTTTTATTTTCTTGTATTACTGAAGTGATGAAAAATCTTGTTAAAATAATTTCAACAGAATGCCGTATATACGTCTGTAATGCCAAGATATAAACTTCACGTTTAAAAAAACATCAACGATCGTAATCTTTTTTAGAGAGTGAAAATGAATAAATAACGTTGATTGATTTTTGAAATTAGTTCAACGTTAAGGAGACATAAGATTAACAGCTTTATTTGATTTTTCCAAATGTAGGTATCTATAGATGGTTAAAAGGTTAAATCATAATTACCTATGTATCTATATGTCTCTAAATAATAAGTCTAGGTATGTGAATTTGTATAAAACTTCATTTTAGATTCTGAGCGAAGCGAGAAATGTATTAGTCTTACATTTATGTGTTGTTTATTTAATTTTTATGTTTGTACCCAAAATTTCTGTAAGGAAAAGTACTCCAATCAATACATGTAACAACATATTTTCGATAGAAAATTGCATCTAATTGGTATTTTTAAAGTAGGTACCTGTAAAATAGAGAGGTCATTTTAAGATTTTTTTTATTTTTTTGACAAATGCACAATAAAAAACAACCAAAAATTAAGGAAATAAAACGGTTAAAGAACGATTTTGTTAATATCGAATATGGTTTTTTCGTTGAAACTCCATAAATAACGGTCATAAAGTTCTGACATTTTCACATAAAATATAATTAAATACAGTAATAACATGATAAATCTTCGAAATTTGTTTCCCAATTTTGGGTTAATTATAGTATTTTTAAATATTGGAGATTTTTCATAATAAAATAGTTGATTTTAAGTTTTTGCGTCATAAAAGGGATAATTTTAGGTTTTAATTTTATTACAATATTAAGAATACATTATACTATCTATATTATACATAATATTATTACCATAGCTATTCAATGCTATCCATTGCTATTCATAGTAAGAAAATTCAAAAATCTGTACACACAAATTTATTTAATAGCCATTAAAATTTTTCAATATGTATTATTCGGTACGGAAACGTGTTCGAATATCGAGAAAAATATGGGTCTAGTCTTGATATTTACTCATAAAATGTATTTATATACAATATTAACTTAAAATCATCGACATTTGTTTCCCAATTTTAGGCAATTTTCAATATTCAAGTTTTTTCGTTATAAAAGAGTTAATTTTGTTAATACCGATAGTAAAGTATAACTGACAACGAGTACATGTTATATACACCGAAGTTACGCTCAGAATTGTTTTATGGAAAGAATGATTTATTATTACTTTCAAATTTAATATATCCACCATCAGTACCATACTCAACGAGAGAAGTGCTTTCACCCCTATTTGATCAGCTATTTTTATTTGTTGTTTCACATAGATTTCTTAGTACAATTTTCGAATGTTTTTTTTAAATATTTTTTGAAATTGTTGATTTTTTGCATTTTTTTTTTTTTTTATAAATTTTAGTACATTTTTCTTATACATTTCCGTGATTTGAAAATATTTTGCATACATTTTATAAACTTTTTAAATGCAAAATATTTAATTAATTTTTTTTATAATTACTAATCAGCTATCCTCTATAGGTAATATATTATATAGGCATAAAATTATTAAAAAACTTTTAAAACTGCTTTTGCTTTTTAATAAGTTTTTTTGTGATTTAAAGAACATTTTAAATTGTATTTTTAAGATTTTTAATACATTAATTTCTCAATACTTTAATTAATAGTAATAATGGTGTTATATATCAAAAGAGATCTCTATGATAAATTGTTATAATCTTTCCACAAAATAAAAATAAATTAAATTTTAATCAAAAACTTAGCTAACTTAATATGCCGTATTAGATGATTGTCATAAATTGGCATAACAGAGTTATAATAATGCGGTAGGTAGTGATTATTGTTTACTGATTATGTTATTATAAAATTATATTTATTATTATTAGGTACCTATTTAAAAAAAGCATTTTATTACGCATATACTCGTATAAAAAATGTTAATAATATTAGCTGTAATAACTATTAACTAATAACTAATAAACGTATGACTCAAATTCTAGCACTAAATAATGTAATCGTAAAATTAATTATCTTATTATCGATGAAAAAAATATTATACCTAATTATAATTGTTTATTTTATCAGGCAAATTTTATTCTGGTGACGTAATAAATAAATTATAATAGGTGCTACAGACGAATTTTCAATAGGTAGGTAATTTAAAAGGGAAATGGTCAATCATTTTTTAATGAAGAAATAAGCAAGCGTTTGTAGCGTTTGTAACACACGATATATATATTTGGTTTCAGATATTGAATTAAAATATTATTATTATTAAAACACTTATAAAAACAAATTGCTCAAAAATGTTATTTTTGAAATATTTATATTATATAGTTATAGTAATAAGTTTGTTTTAAACTTACAGATCATTTTCAAAACACCACTCTATATTTTACGAGTTCCTTGGAAGTTTCCTTATAAGTAATTTATAAATCTAAAATTAAATAAAGCCAATTGCAATTATTAACGTTAGGTATATTATCTAATTAAGTATAATATTGTGTTAAAATCGGCATTACTTTAAAACTGTAAACAACAAATTATCATAAATTATTGATATCTAAACTGGCTGTTATGAAGTGTACCTATAGTAAGTGACTACTAACTAGTATAGAAGGTTAGATAATATTTTAATGTCAATAAAAAATACAGTAGGTATATAGGCACTTATAATGACTAAAATATGCTAGGTCTAAAAGTTAAGGCCAAAATATATCAACAAATATTATTAGAAAATCAACAATATGGTTATGACTTTGATATACGACTGTTACGATGGACACGATGGGAATAGAGGCACGTAACTCGTAAGTACGAATTTTCAAAATTATTTTTATTGACAGTTCTACTATATATATATATAATATATATACATAAAAATTAAATTTTCTGTATTGCCGAATGCATATAATTAAAACAATATATAAAATTATTATGATATACTTAAAGGTCATTTTTTTAAATATTTTCTTACGTTTTCGCAAACATTAATTTCGATAAAATTTTACGCTTATTCACATATGTATACATGTACGTTGCAGGCGTGATCGCTATCAGATTTATAGCTTGATAAAATTATACACAGTTCAAAAATGTAAATATAAAGTAATATTCCACGCATATAATAACGTAAGTATACCGATTCCTACGCATTATTATTATTGTTTTCAACCGAAAGTTACCGAAAGTGTAGTGTAGGTACCAATTATAATTTATAGTACCTATTATCTATAATAATATCAAGGGAAATGATTAAAGGGTGTACGCATGTAGGTATACCCTATACAAATATAGAAGTCAATATTTTAAAAATAAAATATTTAATAATACAGTTTAATGTGTAGTAAATACTAATGTTTACAATAATTATTTTTATGGTTATTATTCCTGTACCTATATAGGTGTCTACAAAAAGATTTAATTTATTATTAATAATGTTAAGAATCGTTTTGGCACTTATAGTTCTTTTTTTTAAGCGGATGATGTTACACAGCCAGTTTTTCTAAGAAGTTTTTCATAGAAAACTTTGAGAATATTGACAATTTAACTACATGTATATTGAAAAATCTTTAAATACGCATTTTAAAAATATAATTTCATTTATAAGTGATCCGCGTGTCAATGCCATTGTGTCGTGTATTATTGATATTTGTTAAAAAAAAACAATAATAATAATCATACGAAACAAATAACAGCTGCATTTTAGTGTGATTTTACAGTTATACATAACATATATTAAGTAAGATGTATATAGTATATGACAGTATTTGACGAAGACAATAAAATTTTCAGGGTATTATGGTTTTATAAATATATTCAATTGATTTGTTTTACATTTTTTCAAACCACAGTAACTTTTTTGATAATTAATATTTTAAAAATGTCGGTAAAATCGTGTCTCCATAATGTTGTTCTCTATCAATTTTATAATAGGTTTTTTAACTAGAAAATATTTTTTTAGTGCCCTTTCGTTTGTTTTGCGTAAACTAAAACTAAAAATCATTGGAAGTCTTCAAAAGTACCCAGGTAATAGGTATATATAACAAAATTGAAAATAGGTATTCTCAGTTAGGTAGGTACCTACATGTCATGAGACATGAATATGGTATATTTTTGTTATATTCTAGTATTTTCTGCGTGAAGTTGTCCCTACAACTTTAAAATCTCAATAACTTTATTGATTTTGAATACCGAACGATTTCATGAAAAAAAGATATAGATATTTATCATAGTTTACGTAATGTTCACATAACCTTGGAGAATTTTTAAAAATTGGTTTTTAAAATTTATTATATACGTACAATCTATGTAACTATGTGAAAATTTTAGATCACTCCTATATAGTCCTATTTTATCCAAAAAGATGATACATATTTGATTTTGTTATCACCAAAAGAATTAGTACTTTGATTAAGCAAACTACTGAAAAAATATATAAATGACTTCTTCAAAGTATCAACTGGAATTAATTAGCTATAAAAAAACTTCTGTATTCCAAAACGCCTAAACGACTCCTTTTACCTAAAAATCTAGTCATAGAAAAATATAAATCACATCATCTTAAAACAATATATTTCTCGCTTCACTTAGAATTGGGAATTAGGTACCTAATTAGGTTAGATACAGATTTGTGCGTGCGATAAAAACTCGTTTTATTTTTAATATTGGTTTTAAATTTTGAGTGAACGAGAAATAAAATCGTAATTTTTTATTAAATTCCGGTAAAATATGTATAAATAAAAAAAATGGGACGGAAAATGGTCTAAACTTTTCAAAAATGGACTAAAGAATAATAAGAATATAGAATATAATATCATGTTTTAAAAAATTAATGATATAAAATAAAAATAAGTGTATTTATATTCGTATATGAGATAGAAATACGTTTATAATTAAAAAATATTATGTCGTCTAAGATATTCCATAAAAAAAAATCATAATTGTCTTATTTCGTTATTTGAGCCTTTATAATAATGATAATTTAATTAGGAATTCAGAGTAAACGTCCAATGATATAATATTATGGTCTATATAGCATATGAGATGAAATTTAAATTTTACTGAAAATCTGCCAAACGTGAATATTGAGATATTATATTGTAAATATATTTTATCGTTTTTTTTTTTTTTTATCTTGTTAAATGTTTTTTTCAGCGTGTTGTGATTTATATGATCCTAAAACACCAACGTATATAATATATATATATTTAGGATTATAGTAGACTAGTATTATTATACGCTGTGATGTACAGCAAACCCTGCAGAATCGTGTAAATGATATGATTGAACAGATGTTTGTCATGCGACTTTACAGCGCCCATATATACTATCAAATATGAAAAAGTCCGCCCACTTTGACACGTGTATACGAGTACCTATATGATGTAGGTGTACTGCAGATCTGTAACGTATTTAAATATAAATATTCAAGCAAAAGTATACTTAAATATATTTTACGTGTTTCGAACACTTTTTAATAAATATTATATATGAAACATTGAAACATATACTTAGTATTTGAGAAGTATTTTAAATACACATTATATATAATATATACACAGGCTTATTTGCTTATGGGATAAAAATGTTCCAAATACAATTTTTTCAAAATCGACTTTTTATACCATCTGATTATCATATTTTAAAGACGCAAGTTTCAAGTTAAAAATTATATTTGTAAATTAAAAAATCGAGACGTGGTACACAATTCAAATTTTAATAAAAATTGAGAATTCGTTTTATTAGAAATATAAATTAACTATAAGTCCAGTATTAACTTCTTAAAGTAATATAGTGTTTAAATACTTAAATATTTATATATTTGTATTTAAATACATTGTATAATAGTGTTTTAAATGCATTTTTAAACAAATACATTCATCTGTAGAACTTCCTATATAAATATATTTTTCCCTTGAATTAAAGAAATAAGTAAATATACTTAAGCTGCAGGTTTTAATCCTGTGAAATATTTAAATATTCACTAAAAAATAACCACAATATGTACCACATCAATATACACGGGTTTCAAATATATATTATAATATTATTCTTATCGGTATGACTAATCAAATATGTGTTTACCAAAATAATTGATTGTTAGAAAATATAAATAATAATGGGATAGTATTATATAGGTACAATTGATTTTTTTGGAAACATAATCTAAAAAAACTTATATTATACAAACATAAAATATAATACCATCATATTCGTGTATCACTATATAATTAACATATTGTATATATTATTATAATTACACGATAACAATTATATAGTGATAGCTGTGTAATAATTATAGTTTTATAGATTAAATAGTTTCTAATTGATTAACTTTATTAACGATTTTTAAGGGGGGGGGGGGAAATACGATTTATTATATTTTATATCCTTTGATTAGTTGCAGTTATATATATAAACCAACTATAAAGTACCTGCCTAATAAGTATAGTAAATAATATATTAATTATTCATTTTTCTGTAAGCTAAAACTTAAAATAACATTCACTTTGTATAAATGTAGTGCTATGTTATCAGTAAATTAATATATTTTTTTTTTTTTTGAATGAGGTATTATTATTATTATTATCACTAGGTATACCTATTCGATGTATAGTTAAATTATGTCTATAACCTATACTGTAACTGGCATCAGACTATAAATAACACAATATATATATATATTTACACTTCATTTAATTACTTGATTATATTATATAGATTTATTGAAATTGATTTTACCACATTAAATCGACTCATTAAAAACGATCGAAATCTCGTAATATTAGTCAGTCGAAAGAAAAAAAAACGAAATAAACAAATATAAATTGATGTTTCGACATGTTTGTCACACTATACATAACTACGCGTACGATATTACAAACGCAGTTCGTCAACTTATGTATTACAAAACGGAAAATCGTCAATTTATGTTTAACCGTTCGACGTCTCACAATGCGTTACCAATCATTATAGTGTACAGTTTAAGAATTAATCGGCCCGAAAAAGTACGATAGGAGGAAAATCACAACCAAAACATTAGCAATTCTCGTGATGCAAGAAATATCATATATATTTTCTACACATTAATCTTTATAATATATACATATTATGTTTGAAAAATATTAGTGATGATGGGTATTATATTTTAATGTACAATCACTAAATGGCATGAGACTCAGGATTTTGAATTTGAATAGTTGTATTTGAGTCGTATATTTGATTTTAAATCGAGTTTCGAGGATTTTCTCGCTATATGGTTCGCTGAGCTTATAGTTATGTTTTAGTTTAGGGTCATGCGAACGTATTTGGTTCAAGTTCAGCCACTTGTGGAACGTTATCAACCGAGTCAGAGTCTGGAATAAGTATGTTATTTGATGAGATGGGTAAAAGTTCAACCATTACGAAGAGCAAATTTCGTGTGCATATGGTGGTTGCTTTGTCGACTTTGACTTTTATATGGGGTCTATGCGTGAGGACGTATTTATAACTACTTGAGTTCCAAAAATTAAAAAAAAAAAATAGATTGAGTTCCGAAAATAGATAGGTCTGATCTATAAGATCTAAACGGGGATGCGCGATTACTCCATGGAAAACGCCTGCAATAGTATTGGAGAGACGCTAGAAAAATCGTTCACATAAATAGGATTTAAATATCATGTAATACAAGGTTGTAGCCGTGTAGGTAGTAGAAATACGATTTTAATATTTTATGAATAATTCTCATGTACTCAGTCGAAAGCATAAATATATTTATAGGAGTATTGCATTGCTGAAGTGAATATTGTGTTTTCTTTCTAAATAATATGAAATTTCATTTGCTAAACGGTTAATTTTGTGAGTGGTTGAGACTTGAGTATATTGGATGTGTTGAGATATTGGATCGTATTCGTATATTAATTTAATAGACTTGTGAGGCTTATTTATTATTTAATAAAAATATTAAGCTTTTTTAATTTAAAAACATATTTACAAATATTATACACACAACAATTAAATTGCAATATCAGATAATTTTTCTAAAAAAAGTATCCTCGTTGGCCTGTTACATAAGATGCCTTTAACGGTTCAATCTGCGTATAGCTTGTGTAAGGCCTGGAGGACATAAAATGAGGAAAGTGAACGTGAAAGGCGAGATGAGACTTTAAAGTTATCAATAGCTATAACAAGGTGGAGGAGTCAATGTCTTTATATAACCGACCATAAAAAGAAAACACCTGATTTTTATTAAATTTTAAGAAAAATGAAAATCCAACAATTTAAAAATATTTAATTATTAAGTTATTTAAAAATAGTCATATGTCAGTACCATGTTTTATTGTTGTGTTATCACGATATTTGTTAAAAATCACGTTCAAGCTCTATAACTATAATTTTTCTCTGTATAATCGCAGAGTAAAAATATATACAATGAAATGAAAGATAAGAATATTTATTCTGCTCGAGCGTGGAGTTTTTTTTCAATATGTTTTTTTTAAAGTCTAAAATCGTAAAATTTTAAAATTCCATGATTTTCAATCACGAATTTTAAACTTTTAAAAAATCATATTGAAAAAAAAACACTATGCTCGAGCAGAATAAATATTCTTATATCTTTCATATTTTGTATAAATGTTAACTCTTCAATTACTAAAAGAGAAATTGTAGTTATAGTGCTTGAATATATATCTTAATACCACTATAATAATGAGTGTGTAGCGTCCTCTTAAGAAACTTGTGTAAATTATGTAATTTTTTTTTTTTATTGAGAGAACATACTGAAAAATAATAAATACGGATTATTTCATGAACTATATTATACGAGTCAGAGTTTACCAGCGATTTCTGCAGCGGTTAGATAATATTTTGGTGACTTTTTAAGCGGAAAATATATTTTTCGAAAAGCTTTTAGATGACAAGGTCACGTGAAGCATATAATTTATAGAAAATTATTTATTTAGTGATTTTATCTTTTACTGAGAGGCAAGTTAAATTATTTGGTCCGAAAAACCGGGGAATGATGTCGTCTAAAAGTCAAGTTTACTATGGTTCTTTATGCTAAATATTATAAATCTAGCCCCTTTTTAAGAAATTAGGTAGGTAATAGATAAATTCGTTGTAGAAATTGCGATTAGAATTGTATTTTATTGGTGAAAATAATTTCATATTGTCTGCACTGTCTGAATATTCATCAAAATAAGGGATTTACTTTAAATTAAATAGCAAGATTAATATTTTGACAGTGGATATTTTCACGACCTGCCCTCTGATTGGCTAATTAATAAAAAGTGATAACTGATAGCATTGATAATATCAATTTCATTTTTCGGGATGATAATTTTAAATTGTAATCATTTAATCTTTAATTCTAATTATTGTAATATTTACCTCATTTTTATATACCTAATAGAACATTACATCATTAAATACAAAGTTTTCACAGAATTTTAAAATATTCTATCTCACGAAATAAGTTATACTGAACTCTTTGAAAATGGTTTTGAACCTCAAGTGAAGTTCTATACTTTTTTCATGGGAAAATTTTCCAAAATTATAGACTGTAACATAACTCAAGTTATTACATTTTTCTTGGGAGAAGATACAATGATATAAAAAGGAATACGATTATAAAAAGGTACGAATTATATGATTGTTGAGAAAATATTCAGACGAATATACCGACAATTAATAGATTAATAATATTATCGCAAATTTTAGTAGACTCCAATATAATATTAAAAATATATAGTACGAGTCGTATTTTAAATACATTTTGAAATTTATATTGATATACAGTTATAAAAGAAAATTTGGATACCTATTATTTTGTTCACAAGATAAAACTGGCGGTAATATAATGATCCGCATGGGGATTTAAAAGGTTGAAAGTACCTACGTTTACAAAACCGGTTAGGCACATATTGCAGGAAACATATGTGTCCAAAATGTCTGTACGTTTTCTTTGAGATATTGCAGGACTACAGCAAGTGGACCCTGGTAAAATTGAATAGATTTTTGAGCTAATAATAATGTCACAAGGAAAATTCTCCTTAGAAAAATTCCACAGACAGCACCATTGATATTTTCTTTTCTTATAAAGTACCTAAATAGTATACGTATATGTGTATCTGATTATCTGTGTTAGAATGAAAGCTACCGGTTCTATTTTGTCATATATTTTGAAATTGTTTGGGAGAGCTTTATTTTTCAAGATTCAATCATAATAATATATTTTCATTTTCTCTATTTTCTTCATTAATAGACCTAAAAATCTGATATATTATTATAATAGTATGATATAGTATAAAAAAGTCGATATTGAAAAAAAAATGTAGGATTTGGAACCAACCTTTTCATTTTAATCCAGTAATATATTCCTATATACCGAGTTTACTACAAAAATGCACGATGATATTATATATTATGGAAAAAATATAATGTAATATCGGATTATATACGTAAAAATATTCAACATTCGCAGAAACATTTACGTTTTGACTGTAGAGAAAAATAAAACTAATAACCATATATAGATAGGTATACTGCGAATATACTTTTATCAAATAAAATAATATCCGTTGAAAAGAAAAATGGGAGAAAATATGTCAAAGTAAATAAAACGTCTCTGTTTGTATAGCAGTTGTGGTAAATACTTATCTAACTATAATAATGTCCCGAAATCTCTGTTAAAAATTTCAAAAACCTATTAACTATAGTTAAATTTTAATGATACCGTTTTTATCATGTGATTCTGTATAGTTTTTTCAGATCCCATTAATTGTTATGAGTGTTGATGCATAGGAATCTATGGGGGGGGCAAAAGGAGGCAACTGTCTCCTCAGATATTTTATATTGGGAGATAGGAAGAGTTTTACTATACCTTTGTTAACCCTTTCAGACCCAGAGTACACAATGGTGTACCTCATATTTGATTCGATATTATCAACTGTTGGTTGGTTTTTAATAAATGATAATGACGTATATTTAATGAAAAAAAGACAAGCAATTTATAAATGTTGATTTACGCGTTATAATTTGATTTATTAGTTATTTTCATTGCAAGTCTGTCGTCAATGATGATGTACGATATGTAATGTTAAATTATACATTATACACCAATATACCTATAATATAGTTGGAAAACGTTAATATCGAGAGAGAGCGCAAAATATATTTTAGTTGGTAATTACGTATAGGTATTGTCTTAGTGTCTTAGACCTCCAAAAATTCAAATGGCTATTAAGATAAAAAATAAATAAATTAGAGATTAGAAAAAAATCATATACTATTTGAAACTTATCAAAATCTAAAAAAATAATATAACACTGCGCTTTTTTGTTAAGTACTTATATAATATAATATATTTCAGTTAGCTGTTTATTTTTCATTAGATTGTTTAATATAGGGAGATATAACATTGAAAATATAGTTTTATTGATAAGTCATTTAGTCATAACCACGAATTAAGATTATATGGCCTGGCAACGGGACCAATATTTGCGGTCACATTGTAATACGGAGTTTATGTGGTGGGGGGGGGGGCTTTTACAAGCCGAAGCGCTATCTATAATCTGTTTTAATGAGTTGCCCATGAACGATTGAAGTATTTAACAGAAAAATATTTGTCCGTGAAAGATTTGGTTAATTTAGTATTGAACAAATATACTAGGAACCCTCCAACAAGCAAAATTCCTCCCACTTAGGAAACCCCGTTTCAAAACCTGACCGCACCACTATCACCGGCCTTCCATGTTGATACCAGTCCATATAATCTTAATTCGTGGTCATAACTCATACTATATAATATGATAAAAACATTATCTAGTGCTTTATGTAGCATTTTTTCGATATTTAAATTTTTTTTAATGTTATATTTATTTAAAAAAAAAAAATAGTTTTTAAATATTGTTGTTATTTATCATTTATTTTTGTATCATCTTACTATAATGTTTTTATGTTATAAATGAGAAATACAAAAGTAATTCTTTCAATAAAATTGTGTAAGTTCATAAAAAAACAAATACAATAAAAAATTATATATTAATGGGACCAATAATTTATTTTTAAAATTAATATAAACATTTTTCAATTGTTAGATTTTCATTTTTCTTAAAATGTTCTAAAAAATTACCTATATAGAACCCCTTAAAAATGGCTGCACTGGCATCCTCTTAATTATAAGGAGTAATCATTAATTTTAGTATTATATTATCACAAATGCTTGAAAAATTATACACAAAAAAGCCACCCAGATATACAGGTTTGTGAAGTTGGTTCAAATTACGTCCAATTTTAAATATGACATTATTGGGACACCTAAAACACCATCTTAACACCATTGGTCCACCATAAGAGTAGGACACGGTCCCAACATCAAATTATAATGCTCAAGTTCTACCCGGGGTGATCAAATATGTGAAAACCAAACATTATTTTTTTTTAATAAATGAAATGTTCTTACATTTCTTAGCAAAAGTATCCATATAAATACATTTCAATAAAATGATTTCTCATATAATTTTTAGGTGGGCTTGACAAACTTTTAGGGGAATTAAGCCCCCTAAAGTTCCCCTGATTTTCACCAATGTTATAAGCTCAGATTTAATTTAAATGTTAACACATTTTTTACTTTATGATTATTTACCGATGTAAATAGAACAATAAAATATTACAATTATTACAGTACAGATATGCAGAATATAATACAGATATATATATACACGTATATGTGTAGGGGGTTAGAATACCTCCACGGTTACCTTATATCTGTCATAGAAGGCAACTAATTGAGGTTGCGTCAGGTTGACAGTCTGCGTAAAATTTGTCAAAAAAGTATGAGGAGTCCTAAAAAGAATATAGGCGAGTTTTTCATCTCGGGTATTCGCGAGGAAAACGAGTATGAAGAAATTACGTACTTGGGTGTGGGAATGGGATAAGGCTCAGCGATGAGATGACCAGGACCAGCCTTACAGCGGCTGCGATAGCCGTTCCATCAGTTATATGTGCAGGTCTACCCAACGGCCGTGATGTTGACTATGTAGGGAAAGCACCAAAGTGTTTTAGATTATATTTGCGCCCGAGTACGCAGAATAGGTTCGAAGTGAAAGTAGGTACGAGTAATGTAGGAAAATTGACATGCAGGAGTAGGAACAAATTTTGAGGAGGAGGAATGGGAATATTTGTTGTGTGTAAGAAACAAAATAACAAGGAGAAAAAGTAAGAGAAATTGGTGAAGGGTATAAAATCATATATCCCTATATACGTAAGATTAATACAAGGAATGGTGTAAGAGTGATATTAGATGAAGAAAAGTGGTAGAGGTGATTAGGAAAAGTGATAGAGTAATTTTGGTGAGAGTAATAATAGAGGATAAGGCACAGAATATAATAAGACATACACCCCGCAAGTGGGATGTGAGGAAAGCCAGAATGATGAGTACTGGCAAGAAATTGATGAGGTAATGTAAGGAGTACAAGGAATTGAGAAAATTGTAATTGGTGGGGATATGAATGGACATTTAGACAGGGATAGAATAGATTATTATAGAGTGCACGGAAGGTATGGGTTTGGAGAAAGAAATGTGGCTGGAGAAAGAATACTGAACTTTGGGTCAGCGTATGATTTATCGATTGTAAGCACTTAGTTTAGAAAAAGAAAAGAGCATTATATAACCTATAAGAGTGGAGGGACCAAAACACAAAATGATTACTTTATGTGAAAGAAAGGAGGTTTACAACAATGTAAGAACTGTAGGATAATGAGAGAGTGTGATAACACAATATAGGTTGATGGTTATGGAGATTTGGTGTAGGAAAAAAAAGGGACACAAAAAGAAAAAGATAGATAAGGAATATTTTTCTTTTTGTGTGGAATATGACGGGTGAGAATCACAAAGTATTTATAAAAAAGTGAATTGAGATAGGGGCGTAGAACATGGAGGGGAATATAAACAAAATGTAGGAAAAGGTAGCAAAGGGTGTTAAGAGGGTCGGATAAAGAAGTGGTTGGTGAGAGTGGATGTAGGATGTCAGAGGTTAAGAAAACATAGTAGTGAGAAGAAGAAGTGTAGGAGATAATATCAAAGAAAAAAATACAGTTTAAGAAATGGCAGAAAACCAGACACAAGGAGGATTGAGTAAAGTATACAAGTTTATCTAAAGCAAAAAAAATTCAGTGAATAAAGATAAATTAGGGAAATATGAGTCATATGAGAGATTAAGAACAAAATAAGTGTATAAGATGGTTAAAGCTTTGATTCAGAAATTCTCCAGAAAATTTTGATAAGCAAAATATGGACAACTTATTTCCGACCGTTTGTTCCATTATAATAATATGATATCTGTGATGATTATAGATAAGCCTGTAATCGCGTTTTTGTTTTAAATGCCACAGAAAATGATTAGAGTATGCATGGATCAATGACGGTAATACGTCGGAGGTAGATAAACCGAAGTTTTTCTTCCTCAATATTTCGCTTTACTCGTCATTAGGGCACGCACTTAAATGCTCTAAAAACTAAGAAAAATGTCTTAAAAAAATACGATTTAATGCGTTTAAAAAATGCTACAATATTAAAAAATGCCCTAATAATGTTTAAAAATGTATTTGAATTCAACAAAAAATAATTCTGAGCAGTTTCGTATGTTATTTAATAAAAAATGTACCTATATAAAAAAAATACAATTTTCAAAATCACCAAATTCACTAACATATGCACGTAACCGACAACCGTCGGACGGTTTAATTTTCGGCATTTTTGTTAATATAAACGATATACGATTACAATATTATGTACATACAGCACTATTCAAACTAAGCGAACTAATACGACTGTACGAGTATGACATATTAATCGGTTTACTATTTGCCGTTATTGCATATTATCAAATATATAATATATTTTATTATTGTTATTAATTATTATCGAACATTTTACGTATAGGTAAAACCAGTCTAGTCGTTATAAATATGCCTAAATTACGAAACAATAAATATTTTAAAATGTTTAATACATATTTTTAAAAATTTTTATTCTTCGCTAAATTCTATATAATATATTTATTCCTTCATACGCCAAGCGTAAAATGTACATAAAAATGCCCTAAAAATGGAAAAATGCTCTAAATATCTGGAAAAATATCTTAAAAACCCAAAACGTTAAAAAAAATGCAAATTAAAAGTTTCGTTTTTCAATAATTCTCTAATGTGTGAATCGAATATTGTACTTGGAAAGCATTGCCCTAGACCACCCATTAAAAAATGTATTTTGCATTAAAATCCGCGCCTTACTCGTCACACAATAATATTGTCTGACTGTTTCGAAATATGAACGCAGAAGGCACATTTAATTAAATTATTATGTCTTTGTGATTGCACGTACCCACCTACGTCCTGTATAATAATAATAATAATAATAATAATAATATAGTCGTGACAAAGAAACCAGATTATTGTAATTTGTCGGCTATGTTATTCACAATAAATACAGGATTTACGTACCTATATAACATGTATATACGGAAATAATGTAATATAGGTAGGTGTAATAGGAAGTAATATTGTGTATATTCATATATATTTTTTCAAGTAGTCTCAAACGCGTTCTATAGATATTGTATTAATAAATATGGTTTTTTTTTAATATATATAATATATATATCTGTTTTTTTTTTTATATATAAAACATTAATTAGTTAATTCGACTAATTAACGGATAAATTATATATACGACTAAAATTCAGTGTGGTAAAATATAAACCAATTGTGCTGCATATTATAATATATAATGCAAACACCTACTAGGTATTATAATAATGTATAATAATATATGCATCCGTATATAATAAGTCGTAACAATGCAATTATTAAAATCATTTTAATAAGTTCGATTACGATTTGACCTATTTTAATTATATATATATATATATTATACATATTTTTTTTCAGTCATAAAAATTTAGTAAAATTATATACATATAGGTATGTGTCTATGTATATATCTTATAAGGTCATAGACCTGCGCGTGCTGTATAAATGTATGATATATTATATAGTATGCTGTTCTATATCGTAAATATAGGTAGTTTTTTTCAAATTAAATTGTGTTTTAACCTTCCAATAATAATAATAATAATAATAATAACAATATAATTGATTCTAACTGGGTAATGACATTATTCATAGAATAATGATTATGAAACTAATTTGGATTTCAACACAATTTGCACCCCAATCCTATTAAATATATAAAAAAATTTTTAAAAAAAATGAAAATTTTGTTGCCATATTATGTATATCATGATAATATATTATAATTAATAATAATGACTCATTAGGTAGTAGCTATGGAATAAATTTATTTTTATACATTTTATTTATACGAGTATAATATGTATTGTATAGGTATTATACAATATTTTATACACTCGCGTACACAACGATCGTCTGAAAACGCATAAATTTTATAAAAATAATACTATAATAATATTATGTACTAGTTCGTATATTTCATAATCATTATCATAATCATATTATAGAAGTGTCAACGTAAATTTTTCCTTTTCGATCATTTATTATTATACGGATATTTTCTGTTATATTACAACAGACTAATATAATATTATACTGTTTTCGACAGATAACAGATATTCTGATTTTTTCGTCCACGAGTTTCATTTTTTTTTTCATTCTTACTTTTTATCTAGTTTTTAATTTATTAAAAATATGTATTTCTGTTAAGACTTATGAGACCGCAGAACTCAACAACGTAAAAGTCAACCTAAACATTGGACAAAATTGTGAGACTATGTTGGAAGGTTAGATTTTAAATCTTAAAAACGGTTTGAATTCATAAAATTGTCTACTAGAGATCAATCGAGGCGATTTAAACAAATTTTTTATTCGATCATGTTATTTATCATTGAAAACAACGTTTTATAAACATTGAACATATTTCACTCATTAATATTAAAATCAATCCCTAAAAGACAGGTCAAAAAATTCAAATCTGTTTTCAAATTTTAAATCTTACTTTCTAAAGATCGACAATTTTGTTTAATTTTTAGGTTGATTTTAAACAATTATCATAATTACACAACAAGGAAAAATGATACTGAGACTGGACTGTTTTCAAATTACTTTTAAAATATATTTTAATTGTCGGTTTTTAATTTTTCTAAAAGATCTTAAAAATTACCTATATACAAAATTCCTTAAAAGTTAACTATAGTGTCCTAAGAGTGAAGATATTTTTTCGATATTACAAATAAGTTACTGATATATTACATACATATGTGTATGTTTGTTTCTGATATTATAAATTATAAATATCTATTTTTACGATAATGCTGCGAAAGTTAACAAATTTCTTAACTCGTTAAATTATAAATTAATAAACAAAAAGCGAATTACATTAATAATTTATATAAACAATTAATTTAACAATATTGATTATAAGTTAACATTTAATATTTTCTAATGGGCAATGAAGCTATAATATCGGATATTTTTTCAAGACACTATTTGTAATATTTTAATGGTTTTTTTCAAAAAAAAATATCTGTAATAACAGAATCTGATCAGTAATAATGGAAAAATATATGTATACCAACGAAAAATTATCTATAAAATCTAAAAAATGTCAGTATTCACAGAAAAATATTTGTAATAACGAATAACAAAAATAGTTACCTATATCTTCGGTACATGAATGTAATGGTATACTTATTTTTATTCTACTAATATATCAATAATTTTATTGAATAATTAAAAAAAAAAACCGTCAATCGTTTAGATTTTTTTTACTGTGGTCAAAGAACGGGTTTTTCAACGTCGTGTACACATTTCTGGTCTAAAACTTATATATTAATTTCAATAGTCAATATTAAATTTTTCAAATCATACATTTTCCCAATAATAGTATTTTAAAAAAGCCGAAGTCAATACGTAATTTTTTTCCAAAGTAGGTACCTACTTAATTGTTTTTATTAAATTATTTGTATTATAAAGTTATTGTATACTTTGTTATACTACCTCAATATTTAGTATACTTAGAAAATGTTGGTTTTTAATTTATATGGTTTTTAAAAAAAAATATATATATACATATTTCACTATTAAAACGTAATCGCACTCCCCTCCATATTATCTTCTATTGTTATCATATTATAAACGATATTATAGTACCTATCGATGTCTATGTGGCTCCAGAACAACGAGTGGTATAATTTTGAGTTTAAATGACATTTATAATTTCAATGCGTATTCTTATCTTAACGAGTGTGAATTTAAAAGCAATAGATAAGCCACTGTCACCGGTTTATCTTTGGAGAGGTCGTGCAATTATCACCTGGACTTTTAGAGTGTATCACGTGATTTTTTTTTTTTTTGTAATTTTTAATGTGGTTATTAAAATCGCAATTTTCATACTATACTTCCACAATCACTTTAAATAATCTTGCACTGCAATAAAACGCCATTATAACACTATAACTTATACTGTATAGTAATTTGATGTAATTATTATAAATCAATTATTTTACTACAAAAAATATAAACATATGTAATCATTACTTTACATTAGGTATCTATTAATAGCAATTAACAGCTATTAAAATTCCAGCGATTCGGGCAAAAAAATATTAAGTACCTATATACAATAAAATTTAGTACGAAATTTCGTTAATATTATTTTATTTTCGGAAATTATATATTGTGTCCCTCATTCCGAAATATAATTATTGTAATTCACGTGATTTTAAAGCACGTGCGTATCATACGATTATTATATTTTAATCATTTTTACTAATAATTAATAACAATCGTAATTTCGAATATGTAATAATAATTATTATCATGGCTTTTCTTCTATAAAATAGGTAATAATATTTCACTTATGATCATACATTTCATGAAATATTCTTCTGGACATTTTCTTTCCTACATATAAATACACGGAATAATGTGAATAAATATAATACAATAATAAGTGTAAGGAATGAATTTCATTCCCAATTTACAATCATTTGTTTTTAATACAGCCTACAAGATGTGACGTACATTATATGAAAAAAATTGTATTTATAGTATAGAAAGTATATTATATAAAATTTTTTTTAGTTATATAAATAAAAAATGAATCGTCCAAAAAATGGACTTAACGAGCGACGCACATATAGAGTCGTTCTCGAAAGTTTACCATCTCTCTCGCCAGTATATCGTGTGGAATTCCGACAATTTCTCTTCACAGATGGCCTCCATGAATTTTTCAAAATTCGAAAACTTAATTTTGCCAGAAATGTTTCATGGTCGTCTGATCTCCTTACGGAAAGACGTTGCATGATCTCTTCGCTCTCCTGATTTGAGCCCCCGTGACATTTTTTTTTTTATGGGTTGTACCTCAAAGCTTAAGTTTTTAAACACCGTTCTCAAGCCCTTGAAGAACTCAAGGAGGGCCATCCGTGAAGAATTTTCCAGAATTTCACACGATATGCTAACGAGAATGATAGAAAACTTTTGAGAAGGACTTCAGATGTGCGTCAGTCACCATCATTTGCAGGACGATATAATTTTTATTTTTTATAACCAAAAAGAAACCTTATAAAATATACTTTCAAAAATAAAAAAATTTGTTCATATCATGTACTAATTTTTTTTAAATCACCTCAGAAATGTTGGAGTCCATTACACCATACCATGAATTGACATTGCATACACATTTTCGGGTAAAAGGAAGTGAAGGATTGATAGAGTTTTTGGTACAGATTTTTCTGATAAGAAATTCGTTCTAATTGGTACTTTTAAGAGGTTATTTTTCGATTTCCCAAGTAGTTTTCTTTTGAGTAAAGAAAATTACCAAAAATTTTTATAAATTGGAAAATAATAATCAAGCCAAAGACTTGAAATCTACATTAAATATTTATTATAACTCCGATTATTTAAAAAATTAGTATATCATACAAACATTTAAATATTATATAATTATTTTTAATTAGTTTAAAATTAAGCCAAAAAAATATACGAGTTATAGCTACTGTTCTCATGGCTGATGATGGTAAAATTTACGGATATAATTGCCAATTGGTAGGTATTACATATGTATTACAACAAGAATTCTATAATTGAGTTTAGTTCATATTTATACTATTTAACTCCAGTAAAATTCAATTTAACATTTTGAAGATTTGTCTAAAGTTGATGACTTTAAACCTATTTTAAGTTTTTAGCTAGGTACGTCAAATACAAATTTGTTCCATTTAAATCATATCTTGACTGTGGATCTGAAAAGACTATATATGGAACGTGTACCGTGTTTCCCGCCCTAAACACAGTACCTAATACGTAACTATTATCGTATGTGTAATTACAAAATTTTAAACTTTTAACTTTAATGCTCCGTTAGTATACGGATACTAAAATAAAAATATAATTACTTGAAAGTATATTTAAACTGACCAAACATGCGTGCGTATGATACTTAGGGTCAGTATTACAATAGTAGTTTAAACCTGGTTCACAGTTTAAATCTAGTTCAAATCAAAAAGTGCGTGTTACAATTCACTGAACTTAATTTAAACCACCGATTTCGGATTGATCCACCAATTTCAATGAGTTAAACCGAGTTCAAAGATGATCTGCAATTTGATTGGTCGTTCATTAATGTTGATAACAGAGATATCGATATTTTTTGATGATTTGAAATTTCAATTTCGTACGAATTTATACAGCGTCATTGTGTGTCCCATATATTTCCATAATTATATAGTACGTGTATATACTGTACCTATTTATCGGTGACGTAATATTGTCTTTAATGTGATCTAGAATGAAACATACACCGTTCTTGAATAGACGAAAGCGACCAAAGAATTGTTCATCGCTTCCACTTTATAAAATGATTAGGTCGCTCAAGAAACATTTTTCTTTTTCGAGGAAAACTTATGATTAGTGTTAATTCCATAAACTCTTCATCGTCCGTCAATTGTTCATTGTCAGACATCAATTTTATTACCTATACCTACCTACGAATAAATTAAATAAAGTCGTTTTAAAATGTAATTTAATGTAGGTACAACGAAACCTACATTGATCATATACCACAATTATACAATTATCAATGTATTCAGTGTTATCATCCAGCCATTCTATTATCACAGATAATTTTATTAAACCTCAGGTTGGACTACGGTTAGGTGATTGTAACTCTGTGATTGTAATACCGACAGTAAGTTAAACTAGGTTCAGTTGATGAACCAGGTTCAACTGAACTCGAGTTAAACCGAGAATTGTAAAACCGACCCTTATGATTATACAAATCTTAAATCACTCTGTATAGTATAAATTCACATTATGAATATAATGTACCTGCAGTGTATCTGTACAATCTACAGATATTATTAATTCTTATAATTAATAGACACAAATGCAATATATCCACTTTAAACTGTTTATAATTTATTAACACTATATTATTATTTTTGTATCTACAATATGAGTATTCTCTGTGTATATATACATATATAAGCAGTCATTATATCTGACATAGTGCACACACATTTATCCAGAACTTTGCCTTATTTTTAAGACATTTGACACTGAAAATATAAACATTTAATAGGTACCCTGTAGTATATGTAGGACGTAGGTACATGTTTATATACATTTGAAGTTTAGACACCCGATAGTTTTTCAATTTTCGATTTATCTGTTTAAATGTTAAATAAATTATTATTAATTTATTTTGTTGAAATAATAATGTAAATTGATCATTTGAGTGAAACACCGCACTACAATGTATGGGTACTCGTGTAATATAATATATTAATATTTTTTTTTATAATTCGCAATTTTAACATTATTATTTGTAACACACCTATACAACATATATTCAATAAATATGTATTTTCCTTTATTTCGGTACTCGTACAAGCCGATAATAAATAATTAATTATTAAATATTAATTAATTATTTACCTAATTAATAAATATAATTATTTTTTGTGTTTAGTAAAATTTTCAAAAAGATATAAATATATATATATATATACATATATATATACATATATAAATAGTAGGTACATCCAAACTTTAAATAAAATACTGAAAACAGTCACACTTTTAGTGTCAAATGTCCTTATTCTTAAATTCCTTTTTATACCTACCTATAGACTATATAGTTATAACTTATATATAAAAATAAAACCCAATTTTTATAAAATAATTTGTATTTATTTCGACAAATATGTATTTTAAAAACGACGTTTTCATCTTCAGTGTTAAACAACTACTACTTAAAACTAACTGAAGATGAAAACATTGTTTTTAAAATACATATTTGTCGAAATAAAAACAAATTATTTTGTAGAAATTGGATTTTTATTTTTATATAAATAACTCTACAAGTAACTCAACGCCAATATATTTTGTAACTTATAGTCTATATAGGTAGATAGATACTAGCTATAATCATGGGTGGGTGGCCACAAGGGTGGTAGGGGAAGGACAATCCCCCCCCCATTGCTTGTCTACTAAGTTAAAAAAATTATATCCAAAATCCAAATTTCATATCCCAATATCACAGGTACTTACAGACTGCAATGATTATATAACTATTTATTTTTAAAGTATTGTTATTTGTTTATTTATAACAATACCTCAAAAATTATGAATTAAAAAAATTACCAATGACAATTACCCGTATTTTTCTTGATAATATTTGGTGATCATAAAATTCCACAAATTTATTATCACAATATATATGTATATACAGTATAATGTTAAAACCAATCTTACCGCTACAGCCGTTAATTTGTAAATATTCATAGATAATAAAGACGTCTATGTGAATATTGTGTTTTTCGTTAATCTAATTTGTGATTTAATAATAAATAGTCAAAATAGACTTTTTTTTACAAAATAAGTACCTACCTAATAAATACACTAATACTCAAATTTGTTGAAAATAAATTATTTAACTCTTTATCTACAGAACTGATTACAAACATGTATATAAAAGTAAATATTATATAACGTTGATTTTATTTTCATATAAAATAAATATAAAAATAATAAAGAAAAATGCCTCAATCGTCTTCTAGAAGACAGGCTGACAAATTTAAATCTGTTTTTAGATTTTAAATCCAATTTTCCAAAGTTCGAAAATTTTATCCCACTTATTGGTCTTTTAGGTGAAAGTATGGTGATTGCACAACAATAAAAAGAGGTAAAAGGTATTTTTAGATCAATTTAAAAATGTAAGTACACTTAAATATTACAAAATTGTTAGATTTTTATTTTTCTTAAACATTGCCTATATACAGAACCCCTTAAAAATCATAAATGGATAAATGGTCCCCCTTTAATAATAGTGTTTTTGATTTTTAATACAAATTATTAATTACGGTTGTCCTCCCCCCCCCTTGAATTTTCATCTGCAGACGCCCTTAGCTATAATCGTATATCTGTCGTTTCATCTACGCATTGCATTTTACTCTTATAACAATATGTACCTAACCTATATTATAGTTATTAGTTTATATATACTCGTATTCAGTGGCGTATTTAGAAATTTGTCATGGGGGGGGGGTCCAGATAATTTTTAGAACATAGAAACATGGGGGGGGGCTATGCCCCCACACCCACCACCATATTCGTTTATTAAATAAAAATACTATATTTATGATTCTATGTACAAATTATATAATACTATACGGTTCCAAGGTGACGAAGCGATTCCACTGGATGTAAGATTCAAAAGAACAGGTCAATTAAAATTAACACATCAAATAGAATTATTCAAAAAAATATATTATGGTTCTATGAAAGTATAAAATAAAAATCTTTAATATAATCAAAACTTATAATAGGTACTTATATAATAATAAAACTTAGTTTTTTGGAAGTTTATAAAACAAACTCTAATCGCCTAGGACTTAATGCTAATACACTGATAATTTCATCCACATTAAATGGTATGTCTCGATGAATAAACATCAATGCTAGTCCATTTAGCCTTACCTACATAAAAATAAAATTAAAAATACAGTTAGATTTTAACTTTTATAATAAACATTGCCTAAACAATTTAGATATTACTTCATTCATAGTTGATCTAAGGTATGTTTTCAATCTTTTCAATGTTGAAAATGATCTCTCTGGTGTAGCTGTAGATACTGGCAATGTACAAAATACGAGTCGTATTTAACGAACACATATAACGATTACACAATAATTATCATTTTATAATTAATGATTCGTTCTGTAATCGTATAATTTGTATAATTAAAATTTAATCGTAAGACAAAAGGTGCCTATACCTAATACAGGTACCTATACTGTACAGATCGTACCTATTACTGCAGTATATAATGTCAACTATAGCCGACTACATATATATATATATATATATATTCGATTTCCAAATTAATTTGTAGCCGCTTCTTCATTAATTATTATTATTGTTCGCCGTTTATATTCCACTGTTAGTATAATATATAATATGTCGTTACGTCTGCACAATATCCTTTAGTTTAAAACGTACTGTATTTATCTGTTTTTAACGATCAATTAAAATTGATTATTTACGACTTAACCGACGTATATAGACGCATATTTCACTAAACAAAACGCATACTCGTCGTAGTGAGTATATATTATAACGATATAACATAACCAATCAAATCATATACATATATATATATATATTATTGTGTGTAATGCACGTGCTGGTATATTATAATATGTTTATTATACATAATTATTACACGCGTTTTAGGGTCGCGTGCGCAGTAAAACATTTAGAAATATTATAATAATTCTTTAAACGGTTTTCTTGTACCGGCCGTGTGCTTAGAACAACTATTTGGACATTATTCAAATCGGTTATAACCTATATACCAACGATTAACGTATACGCAGTGTAGGAACACTAAAATATAATATAGTAAATACCCGACAATGGACGTCCTAGCTGCGGTACACATACCTAAATTCACATCATTGTTTTTCGTTATTTCGTGTAAAATAATAATGTATTGTAATGTTGTATACCTACAGAGATGGAACTAGAATTTTTGAAACCCGGGTTGAAATGTTAAAACTGCGCCCCGTATCGTATAAATGTCATTCCAGAAATCGAAAAATTCACTTAGAAAACCGTTCATTATTTTTTATTAATTTCGTACAATTTTAAATTTGCGCCGCTATACGGCTAGCGCAAGAAAAATTGAGTAGGTACCGCAAACAGACAGGGCCGGCGCTAAGAAATATTAGTGGAGGGGTGTAATTGGTAAAAATGCCGACTACAAAATACTAAAATACTGTTTCAAAACGTGTAAATAAGCAAAAAAAAAAAAAGTCATTAACTTTTATCAATTTTTGCCGACTAAATTCCACATAATTTGTAGTTTGCCGACTCCTGACTACATTATTCCTTTCAAATAAGCAAAAAAAAAAAAAAAGGTCAACTTTTAGTTTTTGCCAACTGACCTCCCAATTTGCCGACTGATCTCCATTTTGCCGACTACTTTCAGGAGGTGGGGGGTGCGACACCCCCCACACACCCCTTCACGCCGGCCCTGCAAACAGAACCCGAAGGAAACAATGTCTACGTTATATAATTACAACATATTGATAGAATGGGGGAGTCTCGTATTTTGCTCACATATAGGTATGTATAAAATTATTTTTTTCTGTGTTTTCATTTTCTGTTAATCCTAACATTTTACATATAATACAGATAGACTACCGTTTTTTATAAATACGAAAAAAATTTAGAATTTAAATGCATATAGGTAAAAATATAAAATATTTAATAAGAAAATATCGCTCGATGAATTAAATTTCGAAATATTCGTTATAGGCATATCATGTGTTAAAAAAACATCCACTAAATATTATAAAGATGAGCCACATGAAACCTAATGAAAAATATAAAATTTAATTCAATACAATATTAATAGGTACCTACAGTGGCGTATTTGACTTAAATTTATATGGTGGGGGGCAGAGGGATTAAATAAATAGTAATACAACATCGGGACCCGATTATCACATTATCTAAAATTTCAATTTCAATTGTATGCAAGTTTTGTTTAAAAAAAATCCAAAATAAGCATTAATGTTAACATGTTTTTAAAAAAAAAAATTGGAGATAATTTTTAAAACTTATGAACTTTTTTCTTGCTTATCAATGTTTTAGTATTAATTCAAATGAGTATTTGATATCAATTCGTTTTATCCTATGAGATGGAAAATGGGGCGAATACTATTTTTGTCATTAAAACCACATAAACAATATTTGAATATATTAAATAAACAAAAATGATATTTACATTTTTACAAACTTCAAAAAATGTTTAAAAAATAAATAACCTTAGAAAAAAATTTTACCACCAAAATTTTTCTAAAAATCTAATTTACAAAATGGCCGTTTTAAATTTCTTTAAACAAAATTTGCATATAATTTGTATTACAAGTGCCTGAATATTTTAATTAAAGCGCAAGAGTATAATTATACTATTTAAAAAATACTTCTAAATGTTGAATAGAACAAAAATTATTGCATTGTAAAATAATCCCATTACACTTAATTTCCAAAGATCATTTATTCGTTTTTATTCTGTACGATATAGACATTCATATGATTTAATCAATTGGCACCAAAGTTTGCATTGATGTTTGTCATGTTTTGGGGCAGTTATTAGTAATATTTTGAAAAAAAATTCGTTTTCCTGGAAGGATGTAAATCCCTGGAAATAAGTAAAATAAAAAACTGATCATTCAGTAAAATACGTATTACTTTTTGGTTTATATTCTAATTGTCATAGTTACACGGATACCTATTATTTTTACTTATGTATGTTTATAGGTATTGTTTTTTTTAAATAAATTTTTTCAATTACTATAGTAACATAATATTATTTAGATATATAAACATATTTTGATAAATATTTGGAAAGTATTGTTGTAAAATAATATATCAATCATATTAATACTATTTTTCATAACATACCTTACAATTTACAAAGATAGACAAATGGAAATATAATTTAAAACCAATGGCGAAGTCGGGTATTTTGGTTAATAGTATATATTATAACCTATATATAATTATTATTATTATTAATTTAATTCGAACTATATATTTTTGCACGCCGGCGCCGTGTTTCGATAATTGCAAATTGAGTACGTAAATAAATAAATAAATTCACTGAAAAATAAATGAATTTTACGACATCACTTCATTATTATAATATGTGTATAGCCGTATAGGTATATTATAATTATATGGGCACTATATATAATTAGGTGTTCGGGGAGTATTATGCCTTTATAATTTCCACCAACCAAAGAGCCAAAAAATAGAAATAATTTGCATTTGTATTATTATTGTTTATTTTTCATAAATACAAAATGCATGAATATTACTCATAAAATAAAATATATTGCACATATTATATTTAAATTAATGAAATTTTTATTATTAGGTATATTACTAGAGAGTCGCGGAACTTGACCGAACTTGATGAAAAAATGACTTGAAAATATCAAATTTGACATATAAAATTTGTCAATATAGTGCCAGTAAAAAAAATTATCTTCTGATGATTAAAAAAATCAAAAATAATGACCTAAAGGTTTGAAAAATGTAAATAACTGACTATAAGTACCTATATATAATAGATGCAGAAAAACAATCTGGAATTAAAAACTATAAATAATGAAAATATCGATAAATACGAAAAGATGCTTTTCTTCGGGTAGGTACAAATGGTTGAAGTTGTTCTATACCATCCAGTTCTTTTAGTTCCATTCAGTTTTTGGATAGGATACAGTTGTATTTGTAAGTAAATTTCATGATTTTTTTTTTTTTATGCTCGTTGACGAGTTTTCAACAAATTACCGCAATAAAATTTTTTTAAAAATTTGGCCTTATGAAAAGTTAATAAGCAAAACAAAAATGGTCATCAGCTATTTTGGGGGTAACGATTTTCTAAATACGACGCTGATTATTTACTAGGTACGCATATTTCGTGAATAGACGTACACCAGAATGTTTGTTTCGTGATAATTGCAGTTCGACTATTCGATTACCTGACGGTTAAATATATAGTTTTGAAATAATATATAGGATGTTTAGCAACGCGACGAACGACGAGAAAATATCGTACGACATTCGTATGAACTAAAAATACTAATTATAATGTCGTTGCACCTTTTGTTCGACAGTGTAGTATCTATATATCTATATGCTAATATACGTAGCTTTTTAAAATTAAAAATAGAATATTGTTAAGTGTGTTTTTAATGTAGTCGAAAACATATTTTATACTTATAGACAATAGTAAATAAACGTTTTCGTTCGTTTAGTTTTATAATATTGTAAAATACAAAATTGTTTGGTTTTTTTTTATATAGTAGTTGATATGAAATCGGTCAAAATATCAAGAGATCAAAGTCTAAAAATAGGTGCATTTTTAAAATTTTTTTTTTAACATACTTTAATATAATATTAAAAAATATCGGCCGATATAATATGCGTTCAATTATCAGTTATATGTATAGGCCTATAGCAGATAGATTCAAGTGTACGAAAAAAATTATAATAGATAGTACCTACCTAAAAGAACCTATATTATATTATAGTAATACGTCAGAAGTTATAATTAATAATAATATATATGGTTAAAATAGACAAATAGGTTTTCTTCTGAATTTTGGTATCTCAAAAAAAGCCAAAAAAAAAAGGTCATCGACTTTTCAATTTTTCCGATTAAACACCGATCTTCGAAATTACCGACTAAACTTCTTGAAAGACAATAAATTACAAATGTAACGGATTCGTGGAATGAGTAATTCTTTTTTTAACGAAACTTTTAAAATAAAGAAATATAGGAAATAATCCTATATTTTTGAGGAACGAGAACGAAATTTTTTGGTTTCTATTAATTTAATTTTCCAAATTTAACATGCTTTTTAAAAATTTATTAAAATGTATTTTTAAACGTAAATAGTTTAAAGGAAAATAATGGAAAACTGTTATAATCGGAAAAGTATTATGCTAAGTACAGTATCGTATTTCGAATGCAATGGTTTATTTTTACTTTCAAATTAAAAGTTATATATACACTAATCTGTCCGAGGACCGAAAGGACGATGCACAAGCTTCCGCCATCTGTATCTTGATGGCTTTTTATACTCTTTTCCCCTGGATTCATTATTCTTATAGGTGTTAAATTTCCTTGTAAATTTTCTTTGAGAATAATTTTTATTTATTTATTTAAAGCCATTTATTAGCTATAGATGCTTATTACATTTTTATCAAATACGATATCGTCAAATCGGGATTATTTTATTTTTTCGTAATTTCGAAAATAATGATTTTGAAATCTTGAAATTTACGCCAAATACGTAATTTAGTATTTTATTCAAGGTGATTATATTTTCCAATTTTGTTGAACTGTTTTGTGCTATATATAAATATTTAAAATGTTGACGTTATTAAAGTCGAAAAGGGGTAAATTTAGGTAAAATTCAATATAAGTTTGAATGTACGTTACTCTAATAATTATAGTTCAAAAATCTCAAAATTCTGTTTTCACGATTTTTTCCTAGCCATTTAAAATTTTTCAACAATACGGTTGATTTTGAGATACCTATATAAGTCTAGATTAGTTGATAAAATAAGATTTTAGGAACTGAAAAAAATGTAATATAACGTTAGTCGTACATTACTTTAACTAAATTAAAAAAAATCGACCGTTAAAAATTGTTTTAGATTCTGAGCGTAACGAGGGAGATAGTGGTTTTACAATGTTGTCTTTTTGTTAAGTCCTCGTGCATATGTCCCATAGTAATTTTGCCTCTATGAAATTAATTCTTTTTATAGCCATATTTTGTTGTATAAAATAATAAGGCAGGACTATAATAATGTACTGCAGTAGCCTTCAATGCATTTCTAACTATATTTAATTCCTATTCCAAAAAAAAAAAAACTCCAAATTTTGTATTATTATACGTATGTCGTATATAAATGTATACAGTGGGATATTTACAACTCCTTTTTTTTTCGATAGAGGGAGCTGTATTCATAATCACATAAACTTACACCAAGTTCCGCCAATACAATATGTTATTCTCTATAAATTATAGCCTAAAATCCATAGTTTTTTTTCCATTTAATCCCTAGGTTTTAGGTCCATTAATTGACTAATATGTATGTATCAGTTTACGACACCAGAGAAAAAGAAAGAAATATCAGCTGATACCACTTTAGAAAAGAAAAGCAAGCAATGTTTTTTATACTTATATCATTAAAGTCTGGTATAACAGAAGTATTTGAAGCTACTGAAGAAATTTATGGCTGAGAAGTCAAAATTAAAACTTGTGTTTTTTAATTTCCTATCGATAAGCATAAGTTCATGAAATATGAAAGCACTATTAAGGTCCATTCACACATGTCCGGGCCGGGTCCGGACTGAAACCCTTCCTAGCTGATATTAAAATTAAAATATTTTTTATTTTTTTTATTACTCAAATTATACATAGTACCTAACGGCTAATTACCTACCTTTATTAGTGGCCTTTTTTTTTTTTTTTTTTTTTTTTAATATTGTTTCCCCTGCAGAGTAGGTTGGAACTCAATACCCATTGATACGAACTGTCACGAGTCACGTCTACACTCTATACATAGGTAACGTAAGTAATTCCGGTCTAACGTATGAAGACTATTCAAAATGAGTACCTCGAAAATAATATTAGACAACATTACGCATTTGGTAACCTGCAGTCACGTCAACCCATAAAATTTGTATTGTCTGTTCTGCGTTCAACTATAAAATATTGGAATAGTCGTTTTATATTAATTTTTATTAAAAATAAAATAACGTCACGTTCGTAATTAGTTATCACAGTATATCGAAATTTGAGAGAAAATAATACATAATATTGTTAATATTGGTAATTATATTATAATATCAAATTCAAACCGTATAATACAATAATTGTAAATACAATATCCTCGGCTATTTTATCCTCCTACCAAAAAATTGTATACGCTATGAATATATTTAGTATTCCAAATACTAAATAGTCCCCATGAACAAAATATGTTTACTGCCATCTGAAAAATCCGGACCCGGCCCGGTTGCAATTCACACGTGCTCGGGCGCCCGGGTATCGTAATAAAAACCCGTCCGGGCGCCCGGAAAGGAATTGTCGAAAACTAATCATTTTTCGCACGGATACAACCCGGACGCCCGCAACTGACCCGGCCCGGACATGTGTGAATGGACCTTTTACTTATAAGGCATTATTATTATTATAAGCATTATTACTTATAGCTCCGCTCAGAATCGTTTTTTTCGAATGCAATGATTTGTCATTGCTTTGAAATTCAATACATCCGTCAAGATTATCCTGTCTGATATGCGAAGTGCTTGCACTCCCTACTGGTTCCGTTTTTCATTTTTTAATAAATAAAATTGCATTTTTTTTATTAAAATATGATGAGATAGAAAAATTTGAATGAACCAAAAACTCTGAAAAACAATCTAAAAAAGTTGTTCAGATGGAGATGGATGATGGAGAAGTTGGTCCAATATTCATTCGGTTCTCGGACATCATACCTAGTACATATTATATAAAACCATTATTTTAGATTGTATTATTTTATTTTAGATTTGAATGCAAAGATAAATCATTGCATTCGAAAAACAATTCTGAGCGTATTTCAGTAAAATATTTTTTTTTGCAATTTATAACAATTTTTCATTATTTCAAGCGATTTTCGTTTACACATAACTCAAACTACTGAGAATGACCTGTAGTACCAACTAAAATAAATTTTCCATCTGCAGATGGAATTTTACCTTTTAAAATTCCTAATCGACTCCTTGTATTCGAAAAGTTGTTTCCCGAAGTATAAAATAAAAAAATCATCATTTTGAAACCAAATAATGATCCTTCGCTCTGAATATAGGTATATTTACTCAGAATATAAAATACACTTAAAATGAATATTGTTGAATGTTGATATAAAACTAAATGGAATTTACATGTTAGATAAAAATATAAAAATATATATTTAAAAAATATAGGTCAAATTTTATAATCCATATTTCCAAATATAATATTTCTATATAACTGTAACATATTTGTATATCTGTAGTAAATACCTATACTGTCGATTGACGTCCACTACTATTTATATTCTATTAGTTGTTTATTTCACTATATTTATACGATAATATGATGTTTAAATTGTAAAGCATATAAGTATTAAGCAGTATATTTTATAATATTCTTTATATAGTATCATATTATTTATGAATCTAAACCATTACCTAGCTTTGTGTTTGTAAATTAATAATAGTTTAAAATAAAAATTTAATTAATAGGGACGAAAACGGGGACAAGTTCTTTTTTTAAGAGAACCAGGAATGTATATAATATAAAGGGATCCTTTGTCTACTTCATCTTCTTCTCCTTCGCATTTGCCTTCTCTCCACTCTAGTCCTATACTTCCACTTAACTCGATCTCCCGTATTATCTTTACTTACACCGGCTCACCTTACATCACTCTATATTACACCCCCTACTTCTTTTTCAGTCTTCTCTTTCCATTTAACATATATTTTCTTTAACTAACCTAACCTAACCTCCAGTTGAAGGAGGGATATGCCCCACACACCCCCTTCTTTTCACACTATAATATTATCTAGTTATATAGCATAACTATACTATACAACAAACCAATAAAAAAAAATATTATACAATTTACCTTTGACATGTAGGTAGTCAAAATAAGTTAATATTATTAAAGTAATTAACATCAAAATACGCAGTAGAAATATTTGATAACAATATTTATTATGATTTTTAATTGGTAAATAACTATAAAATCAAATCCAATTTTCAAGACCTTGTTGATAGGCCATCAATCACATCTTCGGGGTTGATTTGGATATTTTTATAAACTACCAATATAGCTTCTGCAATAGGTGATTAACTATAAAGACGGTTATCAGCTATTTTTTTATACATAATCAAAAAAAAAAAAGTCTCTAGGAGGAGATCTATCCCCCTCATCCCCCCTTAATTATGCCCCTTATGCCTTCTTTAAGATCTCCCTAGGAACTCTATCAGAAGCCTTCTCTAGATCAATAAATACCATACACAATTTCCTTTTACTTTCCTTGTACTTCTCTACAATCTGTCTTACATAAAATATTAGCTCCATTATTGACCTCCTAGTCATAATCCCAAATTGATTTCAATTACTAGTAACAATTATTTCATTACTTGCCCTTTTATTGATTATCTTTTCCCAAATCTTTATACTGTGGCTCATGAGTTTTATCCCCCTTTAATTTCCACATTCCTGTACATCCCCTTACCATTAAATATTCGTACCATAGAACTCTTTTTTCGCCCTCGACTAGTACTTAATTAAAGAACACAATCAGGTATTCTATACCTAAGCTTTCTAATATTTTCCATACTTCTTATATTTTGCTTTCTTATTTTTCATTTTTCTAACCATATTCTAATACTTCTCTTATATTAGAATCCACTCAAATTCCATTGAACTCGATTTACTGCCTTGGAAATTCTTCTTGTATTCGTTTTTCATGTTCTCTGTTAACACTCTTCTCTCCTCGTATTTTGTACACCGTCCTTTTTTATAATCCTTGGATTATTTATCTCTTCTTTTTACCAGCTTATACACTTCTTTTCTTTTTCTCCTTCTTTTGTTTATACGACTTATCATAATTCACCGCTCTTTTTACAATAAAGAACTAGGATCTAGAACATGTTATGTTATGTTATATTTTTTTAACAGAAGCCCAACCTAACCAGGGAGCAAATATTTCATCATTCAACGATAGTAAAAAATATGGATAATAACGGTTTTTTCAACAAGCTGCAATATGTATATATATATATATATCAATAAAGAATACGAGTGGCTGCAGTAATATTGTTTGGGACACCACGCGATAGAAAATTTTAATTTATTTTAATTAAATTATTATCGATGGCAAACCTATATAGATAGGTGCCTACTTAAATCGGAAGTGTCTAAAGGTTACGAAGGTGAAAAAATAACCAGTTTCATACGTAATATATATTGTCAACAATAAAAAAAAAAAAACTCTGCTCGTTTCTTTCCAAGCCCAAAAAACAGTATACTAAACCTATATTAAGGTAGTTGCCATATATACCTTTAATCGGTACATATACGGCCTGGAAAACATATATATTATACTACAAGAGGGGTGGGGGAGACACCCATTGTTCTACTAGCTGTATCATTATATATTGTATTTAATTTTTTTTTCTTTTAATTACCAATTCAAATGAGAGACTTCGTAATACTGCTATTACGCGGTGCTAAGGGGACCGGATAGTATCGAATAATTCACCTGGCCTGGCCATACGACTATATTATATTATATACTCGTCAGACATGGCGATATATATTGCACGCGGGTCAAATACCTTTACAAACTTCAGTTTTTTTTTTTTTTCATTTTAATACACTAGTAATTAAGTACCTATACAATAATATGAAGAATGTCTGCAGACAATTTACTAACAGGCTGTAGATTGATTTTGGGAGCGTCGTTCCTTATTGATATATTATATACAGAGGTGTAAAATTTATTAGACTCGAAGAACAAAAAACAGAAAAATCGTAGTTTTTCATAAAACTTTTATTTTGAATCAAACTAAGAATATTGTACTCATTTATTTGCACATTACCAACGATTTCTTGCGTGGAAAGACGTCAGGTAGCTTACCCATTTCACCAAATTTCCGAAATTCAGCGTTCCGAAAAAAAATAAAAACGTAGAAACCACCACTAAAACGGTCCTCCAAAAGCAGAAAGTGATGCAGAATTACTGATAATCACGTTATCCTATAAAGATTAACTTTGCACAACTCGCAGTACTGAAAACAACACGTGTGAAATAAGGTGTTAACAGATAAGAAAGGAAAAAAACGAAGGAAAATGGTTGATTAAAAACAAAGGATATCATACTTAAATATTAAATATATAATATATAATACTAATATTAAATATTAAATGTGTACAATTTAAAAAAACTACGATTTTTCTGGTTTTTCTTTCCTTGAGTTCAATAAATTTCACACATCTGATATATGAAGGGATATTTGTGTCGTTGTAAATGTAATGTGTTATACACGGTATATTTCAAAAAAAAAATAAATAAATGAAATTAGATATGTATATATGCGAATTTAACGCATATATTTCGACTTCGTGTGATATAATACAATATAAATAAAATACGATTGTTGTATCTTTTGATTTGTATTATGAAAGAATGGCGAGTGTGAAATCGCATATTGTTATTTTCACTGTGCATACCTGCTTGGGCTTTTGGTTCAATGGCACCTATATCTATACGTATAACATTATAAACTACGTATTATTATACACAAGATTGTATTTTATTTTCAACCGACAAGTTAAATTCAAATATTAAACTTACGCACAGTTAACAATATATAGGTACGTTATGAAAATGTAAATTATCAAATAATTCTGTTTAATGTTATGACGCAGCGCTGGGAGTTCGGATTGTAGGGATGCAGGAAGACGAAAAACTCCTCTGCTAATTTGTTGGTACCTACTATACGCGTAATTATATTATACACAAACGCGAAGTTATATGTAAAACCTATATACATTTGGCACAGTGTTTGTGTTTTTGCAAACGATTTTTTTTTCAGAACATTGCATATGTACGTATATATATATATATACCTAATAGACTTCCCAGAGATAAACGAGATGGACAGATATAAAACATTTCTAGAACATAAAATTATATAAATTATTGTAATCTCTAAATAAATGTTTTATGGAAATTTTCGGTGTGAAAATTAACGTTCAACAATTGTTTAAGTATTGTGTTTTAAAGACATTTTAACGATATAGATGGACATTTTAATTTTGCGAGCTCTAAATGGAACTAAATATCTAGTTATTATACATATTTATGGGTTTTATTTTGAAATGAGAACCGACAAATTCGCGTCGTTATAAAACAATCAATATGTGCAAATAGTTATCAATGTTAGAAATTTAAAAATGTTTTCTTCGTGAACATTTTTTCATTTTTTAAATATTACATTGAAAATATTTTAGATTTTGTGCGAAGGTAAAAATATTTTGATTTTACGATGATGTTTATTTTATTTTTCTGGATATAAATTTTCTTAGGTGAAGTCAAGTAGGAGTTAAATAGGTAGCAGTTTTGGTAGAAAATTTATTATAATTTGGTTTTTAACATTTTTAAATGGTTCTATATAAGTTATTTTAAAGAAATTGAAAGAAATATTAAAATCTAACAATTAAAATATATTTGAGGATGCTACACATTTATTTTTCAAAGGTTTGTGTATGGAACATTTTTGAAAATCTAAAAATATAACATTTAAAAATATTTAAATATAATTTAAAATTGATACCGTATCTATCATTTTTTATTGTTGTATAATCACGATATTTATTTAAAAATATATATTTACGCAAATATGTTAAAACGGTATTTTACTAAAAATACCTATTATCAAATTAATTAACGACAATATTTTGGAATGAACCTCATTTCGGATTTTTAATTTATTTATTAAAAAAAAGTTGTAGTAGTTTTAAAAAGTAGATTCTTTAAAATTTTTAAGCTTTAATAATTTTTAGTTATTAAAATAAAATAATTAATTTAAAATTCCAAAATTTTTGTACTCTATCGATTTGATAATGAGTATTTTAACTGTGAAACTTTAAGAATCTGTTTTGCGTTAACATGTTTTTATCGCTGAAAATCATCTGTGTAGCATCCTTTTGATAGTACATTTTAAAATTAAATCATATACGCAGGACCCATATATCACTATCAATTTTTTTTCTTGTTATTGTTTTTTTTATTTATTTATAAAATTATATTAAAAAAAATTTTATTAAATAAAAATTTCACATTTCCCATTTTTATCAGCATCAGGAATCGATTGCATATGATAAATATGCGTCATTTTACGTACGTACATATTTCATGATTTAATAATTTTTTTTAAAACTATAAATTATAAAAAAAAAAAAAGTTTGGGTAGTAGAAGGTGGAAGCACTTCACAGGTCGTGTGGGATATAGGTGAAAGAAGTTGTCAATCATCCATTCGGTCATCGATGTATTATTATTATTTTGGGATATTTAAGCAATGATAAAAGCATTGAATTCGATTAACACAATTCTGAGTGGTGTCATTTTTCATTTTTATTTTTCTGATAATATAAAAAATAACCTTTCAAAAATAAAATGCTATGAACTTTGCTATTACAAAGTTATTTGAAATGTATTTTAAATATAATATAACTAGATATTATATCTGACTTCACCTGGGATTTTAATTTCCATTTCTTTTGAAATTTTTGAAAAAAAAAATGAAAATTTTTACGGTGTATGTATATATACATACTGTATAAAAAGTATTTTTCCTTAAAACTTAAGGAAACTACAGGAAAAATTGAAAAACGCCATGTTCAAAGTACCATCTAAAACCAATTTTCTATTGTTAGCATAAACACTCCAAAACGCCTACTCAACACCTTTGACCGAAAAGTTGCTTACAGGGAAAAAAAAAATAAAAAATATTGTAAAATCAATAGCTTTCTCTCTTCACTCAGAATCTAAAAATACCGAAAAACGACTACGTATGGCACTAAATAATATTGTTGTCTAATAGTAAGATAACATGTATTTTTTATTTATTTTCATTAAGTTTTTTTAACTTAATAAAATATAAAATGCAAATGCTACTTTTATTTGAGTCTAGATGAAAATGACCACAAAACTATCAAAAATATATATCGGAAATTTATATTATATCAGACTTGGGTTACCATCTCAGTATCGGGACACATATTTTAAACGCTGATATTCCGGACAAAAAACATATTATAAAAATGTAATTTTTTAAATAACTCAGTTATTGCAATCTTGTTTTCGTTTAAATGAAAAATTCGTTTTTTAACGTTTCATAACATTGCAAGAACAACAACTATATTTTTAATAAGAACAATATTATTGTTATATATATATAGTTATATATATGTTGTATATATAGGTATATCAGATTATGATCATTTTAAAAATAGAAAAATTGGTGAATTAAAACACTGGAAATCTACAATGGCATAATTACGACTAAGAAACGGTAATTCAGTAATCTGCAAGTCAACAGATTCCCATAAAGCCTTTAAAAAAAAAAAATTAAATTAGGTATAACAATATTTTTAAGATAAGTCGATTAGATTAAAATATTAAACCAATTATGAGCACGTAGAGAAAAACATTGGAACGGCATTATGCAGGTTTTCTTATAACTATAAAAAGCTCGGTATAGATTTTTGGATTATGGACACTAGATTTTTTTTTTTTTTTTTACTGCCAGGTTATACATCATATTATTGATTAATGTAGCACATCAATAAAAATTAAAAACATAGAATTAATATACGAAAATTGTATTTTGATAATCATGTTAATTTTATACATATAATTTTTAGGTACCTATATAAAATTGATTTAAAGTATTTTTTCTTTTTTATCTTGAATTTTTTTATGTGTTATGTATAGTATTATCGAGCTACGAATTTATCTGCTCCTCGACTATAGCTGCAGATAATGATAACAAAAATAATATAATAAGGTTTAGGTAGACATTTACATCACTACACAAGATACGAATAAATAGATAATATTATTAGGTATATAGAAGACAACACAGATTTATCTCTATAATATATAAACCCACCTAACTTCGTAAAAACATTTAAATAAACACACACATAAATAAAATGTTGTACATAGTTTCTTATCTACTGTATGATGAAATATTAAAATGACAAATCGTTGTTAAAAAAAAAAAAAAATAACAATGTCGTAAACCCAATTTAAATCGAATATCATCTTATTTAATTTCTGGATTATCGGAATTATAACTTATATAATATAATATACTTATAGTCCCTTATATTATATCAGTCCAGGAGCGGATTTGAGCGGGGGTGACAAAGCGATCGCTCTCTTTACTTTGAGGGTTTTTTTTTGGCGTATTAGATTGATTTATTCACCACTGCTCCAAATATCAATTGGAGTATATAAATATTGTGAACATATGTTACTAACCTGTTTTAATAAGCGATATTTCCAAAAAAAAACACTGCGGTGTCGTGTTGAAAATATTTTATAAATAATAATATTTTTAATTTATAATATTTCAGAAATGTGTTCAAAATATGTTTAATACAATATTTAAAATAACATGATGATAATATTGTATTGTGTCATTATGGTTTGTACAAAATTGTCAAAACATGTATATTAAAAAATGTATATGTACGTGTTTTATTTATGTACAAAACAGAATTGAAAAAAACATATTTCGAAAATATTATGAAATTATCTCTTAAACAGGATTATGAAATAAGTGCATATGGATTCGATTCCAGATGACAAGATTGAAATTTCCATTGCCCGCCGTCATGGAGAGAAAAAGTTGTACAGTACTCAAGACTATCTACCGACAAACCATTCTATCTTTTTTTTCTCTATCCCCCCCTTTTTTTTGTATTACAATATTTTCACAATGTTTTCGTGAAAGATTGGCTGCAATATGAAATCGACCATATTATATTGTCTCATCGCTGTATTTCTCCGGATATATTGTAAAAAGTTCAGAACCTATTGTAAATATTACTAACGTAGAAAACAAATACTACACACACATTGTGGCTATATTTTAATTTTTTATGCAATATTGTAACAACATGACGTCTGAAATATGTAATTGCTATCTGGAACCACTCCTTAAGCTAGCTCTAGATCCGCCTCTGTATGAGCCTATCAAACATCTCGGAGTCTCGTTCATATCGTTAAGTTTTATTGTAAACACGAATCTTAATAAAAAAAAATCACTTTAATAGTACAGGTATAGGAAAGCATACGGGTTACATGAAACTTATTTAAATATTCAAAACCATCAAATTTATCCTCGCCTTTGTATCGCAATAAGCTTCGCATCTGCTTCCTGGAAAATAGAAACATCGCTTTTTCGGCGTCTTTTTAGTTTTTGCACGATATTTCAAATTTTTATGTAATTTTATGTAGGAGAAAATATCAACAAGCATATAATAAGATATTTGGATATAAACTGTCAGACTCAGCTCGAACAACATCTGGCATAAACCGCACTCCAGACCCTAGGACCCAATACAAACAAAACTCAAAATGTATATATATAGTGTACCTATTTTATCCATTGTCACATTTCATTATTTTGTACGCATAAATACAGAAGTCGTTTTAATATAAAAATAACATTTAAAAAACAACAGCCATGACGTCATGTACGTTATTGTATATTTTCAAAAAGAATAAAAAATTCAACTATAATTTTACACTTTTATTCGTTCAATACTATACATAGGTGGTAATTGTATATATATAATATATTACATATTATATTATTCATATTATTTTGTACTATTTATCAATTATCAAGGACCGATAAAAAAAAAGAACCAAGTTATGGGAGATATTAAATTATTGTCTTTCTTGAATATGTACAGTGTTTTCACTGTACACATAATTTTCAATTTTTTCAAATAATTATTCTAACCTATATTTTCAATTTATTAGAATATAATTAAAATTATATCTATAAAATTAAGCTCGTAGTCATTTTTTTAAATTTTACTTTATGGAATTAAAAAATCAAATGCCTTCTAAGATAAAATACAATGTCATAAACCAAGCAAAATCAACGAAATCATAATATTCTTACAGTTACATAATATAATTATATATATTTTTTAAATATTTAGACGAATTACCTACTATTAAATATATGTAACTAAAATTGACTTAAAAATTAAAAGTGTTTTTCAACTTCTGTTTATTCGACATTTTCGCAGTGGTAAGTATTTTCTTTACCAGTTTACCCTTAATTGTAATTTTGGAGCTTATATATCTTATTAGTTTCTATTCAAAAAAGTTATCTCATAGATAAAATAAACATACAATAGAATGATTTAGTCTTGATATTTTTTTCAAAATTGGTAATGCCTTATTATTTTTTTAGCTAATCAATTTTTTCCATTTCATCCCTTTGATTATGTTTACTATAAATCTATTATCAAAACTGCATTTTAATCAATAATGTTAATTACTTACAGTACTATGTAAATAATATTGCTATGTTTTAGATTATATCACGTTTCATTCAAATAAGATTCCGATTTTTTTTTTTTTTTTTTTTTTTATTAGTTTATAATATGTACCAGTTGGATATCTAAATCAAAAATGTATTGCCTGTTTTTAGATGGTTTTTTTTATGGCTTAGAAATTGACTGTGAACTACAATAAAGTGCAAGTATAAGAGTATTTGTATTTAAAATTGTTTTGTAAAGATTTTAAAAACTGTATTATACGATTAAAATGTACAAAATTAAATGTACAATAATGTGATTTTATACAATTCATAAGAATATGTAGGTATACTAACATCAAATTTTGACGTGGAGGAACTGAAAAATTCTCAAAAAATATTTAATATATTCCACAAGTTGTAAAATTGTTGTAAGAAACAAATTATATATATATATATTATATGTATTATAGATACTAGTTTGTTTAGAGTAATGTGTTGAGAAGTGTGGAAGGCAGGGGTTCAACCTTTTCGAAAAACTGAGCCTCATTAAGCGAGTAGAAATTATCACGGGCCACATACATAAAAAAAGGTCATAAATTTTTTACAAGGACACAAAAAAGAAAAAAATAGCTCATCAACTAATATTCCGCAATTGTATATTATATAGAATATTACCTTCAAATATTTTACACTAACCAAAATTTTAATAATTTAACACCTGTATTGAAAAAAATTAAAACCTAAACAAGGGTAAACAACCTTATGGTATGTGAGACAAGACACATTAAAGCACTATTTCACCATTTCAACTTATTTTAAAATTTTGCAGTATACTATCGTATACCTACTATTAAAACAGGTTCTTTTTTCAACAAATTTTCTACTTTTATTAATTGTTATCAATAATAATTAATTATAAAATCCACAACGAGTGAACTATATAAATATACCGAAATACATTTTTTGGTTTTAAATGATTTTCGAGGTCCAAAATAATCATTATAAGTATTATCATGAAATCTGCTCGATTTTAAAGGCATTCTGTACATAATGATTATAAGGAAAGTTCAATTAAACAATAATTGAAAAAAGTTTTTGAATACTTACATCACAAAAATAATTTATAAGTGGTCTAGTACTCTTGTATTGGTACTACATTTTATCGTTATGTAATCATCTGAGTAACACACAAGTAGTGGGCCACTAACTTAGGTTTCCAAAATATGTACATTGTACATATATTAATAAATAAATAATTCACAAATGAATAATATAAAAATGAATGTTATGCTAAACAATTATATGAGTACAATATATTATTATTAACATTATCATTATTAATTAAATTTATATATTTAATTGTGTATAAGATTTAATATATATATATATAATTAAAATTAAAATATCGTCATGATAATCTTACGTAATATTGTATACTAATTTACATTATTTATAATTACACCTATCTAATATTTTATCAATTTAAATAGGTATCTTTCTGAAAAATTAATAAAATCAGAAGTATGAAAGCAAAAGAGCGAAAATAAAATAAACGAATAAAGTGAAAAAATATATATTATAGTATAAGTACCTATATATTACAATTTTAGTAACAAACCTAAATTTGATTTTCAAATTTCATCCGTTTTATTTTTATATATATATTTTTTTTTTATTATAATCCGTAAAATGGGAATAATATACTGTAAAATTAAACATATTGTCTGGAAAATATGTGATATGTCTAAAATCGGTATTTTTTAGATGTTGATAATATGGTGCTATATTTAGTTGATAAAACATAGTTAATGACATTTTTGATATTCGCCATAATTTTTGTTTAATTTCAAAATATCATTACATCAGTGGATATACTCATATAATATTCTAGCATATATGTATATATATATATATATATTTATGTAGGCGCCAATATAATCTATGTGAAGAGTTTTTAGTCGTCTTTATAGATAAGATACTATTAAATTTTTTTTGTGAATATACACTTAAATCACGACATATATACGAACACAGCCCAATATTTACTTATAATTTTGGTTTTTTAAAACCGTAAAAGCTTACTCATACTTCTTAAAATTAGGTTGATAATATTCCAAAACAAATACCTAGAATGAACATTGTTAAGATGACAATTATTATAAAATTACTAAATCATCAATTAAAAGTTACAATGATTTAATAAATGTAAAAATAACTTATCCATTCCGTCGATAGTGATGAAGAGTGGATGTAAATATTTTAAATTCAATTTTATATACAGAGACTATCTGACAAATGTAATGACTTTTTTTCCTATTCAATATTTAAATATATATTTATATATATATATATTACTAGTTATACACTTTATTACGTTGATATTAGAATATTTTAAACTTAATTGAAATTTTTAGGAACTCAATATCAAAATTTCAATTATTTTTAAAGTTTGCATTTCATAAATCTAATTTTTAGAAAAATAATGATCGTGTAAAATTCATTTTCAAAGCCTTTAAAAGTATGAATATTATATTATGATAAATATTTTATAGTTAATTAAAATTAGCATCCAATATGGATTAGTTTTCCCCAGTGAGATAATAAACAGTACAGTAAGATACTATTATATAATTTTATCATTAAAACCAATTTATATCAATATTAAATAACATAATAATATAGATAGACCTACATATATATTTAATTAGTGACAAAAATATTCTCATTTTCATAAACATAAACATTTTTTTAAAAATAAAATTTTAATTTTAAATAACAATTTACTTAAAATAGGATTTACAAAAATGGAAACTTAATTTTTTAAAAAAAAGTAACAAGGCGGAAACAATTATTAAAAAAAGAAATAAACTGTAAAATACTAAATTAAATAAACATTATTTTATTTGTCATAAAATCCTTATACACTCATATATATATTACTCATTATATATTACAACATATTAAAACTTTTATATAACATAATATATAGGTACGCATTATTCAACTAGAAACACATACCTATACGCAGCAAGTTTATTAATTTTTCTTTAAATACTTACTTCAAACAACCATTATTTCGTGAAAAATGTCAAAAAATAACTATACAAGAATAATTATTGAATTTATTACTAAAACCCAAAATGTATAAGTTACAGCGTTACTTATATTATAGAATATATAAGAATCGTTTTAGAATGTCAAGATTAATCGTTTTCAGATTAAAAATGATTTTTTTTAAACACATCGTTTTAAGTTATTTCTTTTAAGAAATTCAATTTCAGCTGATAATAATAAAGCCAAATATCAAGTGTTGCAAACAGAAATTACTTTTTAAATTGCAATTATTATATACTTCGTGTTAAAAACGTATATAATACTCAGTTTATTCTTTATATTATGCTCTGAGGTAGAGATACCCAAACTATAGGTAGCGAATTATATTCAAAACTTAATTTTGTATTATTATTTAAAGAAAAGTGTATTTTACTTCCATTCATTTTTTCGAATTTGTTGAACTTTTGGATATATGATAAAAATTAAAACTATACAGTCCTAAACAAATCGCAATTGCCTCAAATATGCAATACTTAACATTAAAAAGTACATTAGGATAAATACAACGTAATTACAAAAAGTTTGGGAACCTATGCAGTCTTTATAAGGTAATTTAACTTACAAGTACATTTTTACAAAAAAAGTACCAAAACAAGGAACAGTATAATATTTTCCAAATATAATTATCAATAAATATAATATAAATTTCAATCGATCTATAATATTCCAAAATATACATACGTATTATTATATAGATAAGTGCGCACATGCGTTTAAGTTACATTGAACATTTTAACCTTTGCTTCGGTCGTTTATAATATAATATAAAATATAAACTAAAAAAAAAAAAGTTAATTAATGAATAAATATCTATATTAAATGTACATTAATTTTATTACTCGATTTTTTTTTCCTGACGATGTTATATTATTATCATATTTTGACCTCTACAAAATAAATGTGTCAGTAAAAAAAAAATATAATAATAATATATCTATCAGTAGCAACTAATATAACCTGCACTTACAGAGCGCTAAATCTTTATATACACTTCATTAGAAAGTATATAAATATAAAAAGTGTAATAAAAGGATTCTTCTCTAATAAATGTTACACATTTAGTTACCTATAATTACTAATTATTACTAGTTATCCATATTATTTTCGCGGTTGTTCGAATAAGTTTTGATATTGCAGTATCTGTATACATATATACAGAGTATTCGAGATAACTGGAAATAATCTATAACTCCTCAAGTTTTTGAATAATTTGAATTTTATTCATTTTGTATAATAGATTATATAAAAATACACATAATATTTAAATAACTTATATATTAACATAATAACTTTAAAAAAAATAAATTTTACATTTTTACCTGTCTGAATTTGTACAAACCAGAACATCACATGTAAAAATCTAAAAGAGTCAAACTTATAAAAATACCAAAAGAATAATAATTTGTATTTTTAAGTTTGTAAAATAATAATAATTCAAATTGGTCAACAAATTGAGAAGATATATCAATGTTGAGTGTTTTCAGTTATAATTATATGTTAATATATTTTATTTTTATAACATATTATTCTATAAATTCAACGTGTTACATAATTTAAAAAAAGTAACAGTATCAAATAGTTAAGCATCTTAGCTAGAGTGCTAAATTGTCAATGTCCCCTCTCCAACACTGTAAACTAAATGAAAAGGAAACAACTCATTTTTTCAAATATTATTATAATATACATATGATTAGTCATTTTAATAAAAAAAAATGTTTTCTTAAACACATTATAATTCTTATAACCTGTATAGTGTATATACCTAGTATGTTTTAGAATTAAAAATTATTATTAATTAAAATATTTTGTTCAATCAATAATAATAAGTATGTAAATGTAATTAATATAATATATATATATGTAAAATTATATATATATACATATATATAATTATATATTTAATATAATTAATGTTTTAAATAATATATTAAATAAATAAAAACAAGTCAGAAAAAACATATTCTTTGAGCGTGTTCGATTTCCAGGTTTCTATACGTTATGAAAGAAAACATGACATAAATTGAATATGGGGAAATAATCGATTCTTAAATTAACAATCTCTCCAGTAACCATGACAACGAAATTGTAAGGACGAAAAATTTTCAAATCAACAACCTCCCTATTAACTTCGATCACGAACGAAATGACGGATGATACATATACGGAGATATATGGAATCTAGACTTCATATATAAACCTTAAAAGAAAGTGAAAAAAGGAAATCAAAGAACTAAAAAGCAATTTATGAATATATCTTTTTTATAAGTAACCTCAGAAAAAAAAATTATTAAAGTTTGGATTTACATAGAAATACATTTCAAATACATTACACAACTATATATGCCTTACACACATATGTAGTTTATCGCATATAAAATTAAAATATAATAAAATGCACCTATATTTAATATCTATTTACATACAGATATTACATTAATTATTTAATATTTTATAATATATTTTAGGTTCTGACCGAAAGTGTTTTGCAATGTGTTTTTTATGCCTGTACACACTTTTTCCGGGTAGAAGTAGTCCAAGCAGAAGAACAGGAAATTTTGAGTAAAGAGTTTTTTTTTAGTTGGTACCTACTTTAAAGAGATGATTTTTTGATTTAATATAACCGTAATGAAAAACTATCAAAAATTGTTATAAATCGCAAAATGATCAAGTCAGATACTTGAAATGTACACAAAATATTTACTAATAATTACTTAATATTGGCCATTTTTCAGAAATTCGTAAAAAATAATTATATTTATTTTTCATGCTATGTACACACTTTTAAAAAAATGTTTTCATTATATTTGGTTATATTTACAATTGGGTAATTTACAAATATAAGTTTTAGGGTAAAGAGCTTTTTGATAAGAAATTTATTCTAGTTATAGTATAATATAATATATATATATAGTAGGTGCCTACTTATACTATTAAAATGTAATTTTTAAATTTTCCAGGTAGTTTTCTTAAGTGTAAATTAAAACTATCAAAAATAACAGAAAATTGTTATTTATATGAAAATATTATTATACCAAACTTAATTCTAAAACATTTTTCGAATGCAATGATTTATCTTTGCTTTCAAATCTAATATAATAATAATATACTATCCTGTCTGAAGACTTCTCTTTTCATATCCTAAAAAGTTAAAAACTTTATCTAATATCCTTTTACACGGACACCATCCTGAATATTTTGGTGTTGAATTACTTGTAGAATTTTTCATAGATATAAATAAAAATCCAATTTCTGTAAAATAATTTGTAAAAATTGTAGTTGTTTAACCCTGAAGATGAAAACATTGTTTTTGAAATACGTATTTGTTAAATAAAACAAATTATTTTGTAGAAATTAGGTTTTAATTTATATCTACCATCCTGAAATTACGTTGCTTATACATAAAATTATATGTATACATAATTATTATACATATAGGTTGATAAAAAAAATGATTAATGAACTCAACATTTTATAATGATATATTTTATCTAGTGCTTGTATAATACATATTTATATATTTCATTGTATTTGAAACTTAATAGCATAATATAGTAAATCCAAACCTTAATTATTAATTTTTGAAGTACTCACAATAGTCCCTGTGGAGGGGGCTAAGAATACCTCCACGGTTTCCTCATGCCTGTCGTAGAAGTCGACTAATTGAGGTTGCGTCAGGTCGACAGCCGGCATAAAACTTGTCAAAAAGTATGAGAAGTATTA